>CM062806.1:952352666-952460166 GCA_031772625.1 Pinus tabuliformis
TTTTTTAGTTTTAGTTTTATGTTAATTTTAATGAGTTAAAATCTTATTGATAATTATCATTATTATGATTTTTATTTTATTTATGACCCCAAGTCTAAATGTTAAATTTACAACATCTTGACCATACTAGGCTCCAATGAATATAATCATTATTTTATTTATTTTTAATTTTAATTTAATTTATTTTTAATTTTTTTTTTATATTTGACTGAGACAAAATATTTAACAAGGCAATTACGACATCATATTAATTCATGAACAATATGATAAATAATTAAACATGAATATCTGCACAGGGTGAATATATGCAGAGAGTGATGATGAGAGTTAGCATGGAGGTATTAGTTAGTGTGAGTTTTTTTGTGATAAGCTTAAAAGGAAAGGGAGATGAGTAACAAGGACATCTAGGAAGGGGAGGGATGAGTGCTCTTCCAATTCCCTTGTAAATTGGATATGTGAGGAAACGTTGTTGAGGTGATGAAGAAAAGGTTGGAGGGATGGAAGCCCATGAGGCCACACTATGAATGTGTCATCAATAAACTTATACCAACTTTTGGGTTTCTAATACCAAGAATTAAGGACCATAGAATCGAAATGCTCCATAAAGATATTTGCCACAAGCAAATATAGGGAAGACCCCATTGTTATTATTTATGTCCGTTCATAGAAAATAACATTGTAAGAGAAGAAGGTTGAGGATAGACAAATTTTAATAAAGTTAAGGGTTTCAAGGTCGATCAACTGGGATATTAATTCTAAAGCTTCAGGAACAAGGATTTTGGTAAAGAAGGAGACGACATCAAAGCTGACAAAGATGTCATTGAGGTCAAAATGAATGGATTTTGCCTTTTGGATGAAGTGGGGGGAATATTTAATGAAATAATAAGATGTGTCATTAAAGGGTTGAAGCTTGGTGGCTAAGAAGCCAAAGACTGAAAAATATCCAAGAAGCAACAGAGTGCAAAATATCCAACACAAGGTATCCAACACATGCTCAAAACCTTGAGAGAAATTAACTAGCCACTGAGGACATTATGTATTGTACAAATCGAATCTGCGACATGGTGGAGACACCAAAAAAACATATTATGCTAAACGAAATTAAGATTGTTAAACAGGGGCTAACTCCAGAGCAAAATTGAAATTGAATTCACATTCATATCAGTGCAACTCTGATATTCAGTACAGACTAATTCCTCCTCCATCACATCAAGCCTCATCTGAAAACAATGTTTTCTTGCCCTGCTCTCCTTTTTGGATTGGATTTATTGATAAATACTCTATGTCCATTTTTTCAAGTGGGTTGAGAGCCCGAGTTTTGGGTTTCAGCTTATAAATGTGACCAAATTAACTACTTGTAATTATCTTCAGTAGTAGTCCCTGCCCATAGAAATAACAAGCACGCACTTCATAGATGAAAATAAATTATGCTTGTTTAAAATTTGTATTTATAAATGTACAACCCAGGTCTTCCTCTTATATTGGATTTTGGAAATTCTTGGCTGTATTTTCTTGCTGTCATCAAGCTTTTCAGAAAATCTACTGCCCATCATCCTCAGAATTAGCAATACCATCATAGAAGCTAGTTCTGAAACCACTGTAGCCTGCAACATTCAAGAGTACACGACGGTTATGTGCCAATGGCATCACAACAAATCAATTTGTAATCGTACGAATTTCACATCAGCAACAAAATTTTGCAATAATCTAATAAGTTTATCGAAGCCTGCATTCTAGAGAACTCTGGATCTGAGCTGGATCATGGTAAATATGGTCTCTGAAATTGACATGGAAGTGTAGAAGAACAAAATATTCTCCAGTAGAAAGCTGCGAGGTCTCTAGATCTAGATCATGCTTTTCAAATTTCTCCAGAATCCTCCACATATATCTTGGCCTTCTTTGGCTGGTAATTTTGATAATTGCTTCCCTGTCATAAATTTCCAAGACTACCTTCAGGTCTGTGTTCTTGTCTATTTTTTGTCCAGATTGGATTTCCAGCAGACGGTCTCTCTTTCTCTTCAGTTGATGGAGATCCTCCTTGAGCTTTCTAATGTAATTAATGGCTTCCTTGTACAATCCACATTTGTCAAGCTATATGAAGAATTCAAATATATAATTTAGGCCTATAAAAAGCTTAAAGCAATCACCTGCGATGTTATAGTTTGATATAGATACAGTATGAGTCATGGAAGGCATCTAATGTTGTAATTACATTGGGAGGACTAGTGGGCAAGAGAGACTCCAGTTGTGTACACAAGTATTTCATTTGTTCCATACGTAACTGTTCTGTGACTATTTGGCTTTTTTTTGTCTTAAAATTCATCATTTAATCCACATCTCGCCATACTATTTAAATAGGAAATAAAAAAATTCAATCAAGGTTTGCATGGCCACCAATTCGGGCTGTCCCAGTTGCCACGACTGATGCCTTCTCTGGAAATGCCACGATGGCAACACCATGCAGTCTTCACAGTGCTTGTTCTCTGTGGAGATAGAAAAGGGACATCATTTGGAGCTGCCTTGCCATGATGGGCAGACCATGCAGGCTACTCCAGCGCTGATTCATTGGACGTGGCTTATGAACATGATTGAGAGAGCTAGGCCACCATTTGGACTAGCCTTCAATTTCTGTGAATGATCACTTTTCCAGGTAACCCCACAATGGTTAGACCATGCAAGTTTTCCTCACACCGCTTCTATTTATTTTCTTCTGAATAACTGACAAGCAAATGTGGTCAAACGTCTGTGTCCAAAATGGTGAAGAAAGCGAGACTTGTACATTGCAAAATATCCAACAGGTTACATGAGATGCTCAAACATTTTGAAGATGGATCACGCTAGAAAGGAAGGCGGGGATTTCAAAATCTAGAGGATAAGAGTCTTGTAGAAGTGGACAGTCTAAATAACATACATATGCATAACCAACTTAGGGATATGGGGAGAGATCTTACTGAGGATTCAAGGTTGCTGCGTCATCTTTGGCGATGGACAGAGAAATTAATCGACAATTTCTCGCCGCTATTATCTGTAAGTGCTCAATCATCCATTCCTTTTGTATGTTATTCAATAAAAATCTGGGTTCAGTCTCTAGTTAGTTAATAGCTATTGCATATCTTTTTTCAGAATCGACAAATAAGAACCGCTTCCTCTACCTTTATTGGCTATACTGCATTAATATACAAAAACTACAAATGCTTCTCCTGCCTTATCCTCTACTAGCTCTGCCCTAGCAGCTGGCTTTGCGAGGCATGAGGAATGAGCAACTTTATGTAATAGAGGTGCAGGCTCAAATTTGCATATTTGAAGCGTTCAGTGGGACGAGTAGGATTTGCTATACTCTGATTTGATGGATCAGTATCAACATCAATAGGTGCTGGTCCTCTGCATGAATTTAGTTCACAGCAAATTCCTCTATGTTATATGCTTCCTTTGTCCATGATGCTGCTACTGGCTATGCTCCTGCCTTTCCCACGAGAGCATCCTTGCTTCTGTCTCTATAGGTGCTTGTGCTCTCTCCATTGCCCTTTTGCAGGGCTCGTCACATTACTTGGTAATATGCCTTGCTATGGAGCATTAGTGATCCCTTCCTCTTGCGTAGTTCACACATGACAAAATTGCCAGGAAAAATATGCGATCTCTAGTAACTGAAGGCCTTGGTATTAAGAAACTGCTCAGAAATAAGAAATCATTTCAATACCAGACTGTTTTGAACATTTATCAAATTGAAGAGGATTCCAAATTCATTCAGAAATTTAACTAAGCTAACATATCTACATATCTTGATTTGAGTGGTTGCAACGGATTAACTATCTGGAGCGTTTCTTGCAACAGATTAACTATCTGGAGCGAAACACTAGGAAAAATAAACACGTTGAGTCACAAGCCAGACTCGTTTGTGTGGTTGGGAAACCGAGTTGTAATCGTTCTCCAATATTCAAATTCAAATCAACAAATAGTAATAACTCAATCGTCTAACAAAATATCCAATGGCACAGATTATGACACAAAGGCAGTTAGGAAAGTTATTTTCAGAGGGGAATGCCTTTTGGCACTAGATGTTGCAAAGGAAATGCCGTACATTTTTGTACCCAAAGGTGTTCCCCTCAAAAGTGCAGCATATGAGTCCTTGAGGGTCAATATTCTATTCAAACATATTCATGCATCTACCCATATTTGAAGTAACAATACTTAGAATATACATTCCCTTAGAGGATACATTTAAAGTAGCATATTCTGAAGTAAAAATACTCAAATAATTGTCTTTTCATTGGCTTTGCCCTTAGAGGATACATTTACAATAGGATTATTGTTGATATTCTCTGGTCAAAATGGTTGGTTGCAGGGCATGCTATCAAATGAAACTATTGTAATTGCTGAAATTAGCGACTCTTGGTTTAGGTTTAACTGCAAAAATTGTGCATAAGTTGAACATCATTTCACTCGAGTGGAAACGCCTTTAAATATAGGAGCCTGCTTGTTGAACATCATTTCTCTGGATTGGAAACACCTTTGTAATTTAGGAGCTTGATTGTTGAACATTATTTCTCTAGAGTGATCCTGTATATTACTTAGACTTTGCACCTCAATTTCTAAGGTAAGAATTTTCAGCTTGATAACTCAATATATTTTCACTTTGCTCTGTTGCTTTCTTTCCCTCTGAATTGTGTTCATTGATATTACTTTGCTACTCTCAGGACTATAGTACAATCTTATCCCAACTCAAATCCTGAATTGTGCTCACCGATGTCATATAATTACTTTGCTAGTCTCAAGACTATAGTATAAGCTTATCCCAACTCAACTCCTGGAAAGTGAATTAAATTGTCCTCCTTGATCATGATTTCCTCAATTAGTTCTCGGTTGTACAAAGTTGAAGCATTTTCTCCCCTAGTTACAAGAGATCCATTCAATTCCATCAAAATTAGCATGCTCAATGGAAAGTATTACAAAATTAGCAAACAACTCTTATGGAAATTATAAATTAACTATATGTTTAGAAATAATCTTATGCTCCTTCATCCTCATCTTCTCTTTCTCAGCTGTCTCAATCTAGGCTACCTTTTCCATCGAAATTTTTCCACTTTATCCTCATTTTCTCTTCCTATGGTCTCTCAATCTATGTTACTTTTTCCATCAAACTTTGTCCATCTAATCTACCCGTACATGAGCTCCATAAATTCTGATCTTATCACTATTCATGGCAGAATTTTCCACCAAAATTATTGGCTGGCCAAGACCAATTTTCTTGTCCAAAATAGATATGCATCATCGAGAACCAATTTTCTTGTCCAAAATAGATATGCATCATCAAATGCACAAGATTCTTGACAACAGACAAGATGAAATCCATCTAAAGTGAGAAAACAAACTCTAAATTTGCCCATTATCTAATCAGAATTTGTGTCTAGGAAAAATAGGCCGATAAATAAAAAAAATCCATCCTAGACTTTTAGAATTTTTACATTAGCTTAAATATATCTCATTGCACTAACATCTTAAGCCTTTGTAATGGGAAAAAAACCTTGCACTAACATCTTAAGCCTTTGTAATGGAAACAAACATTCATGTATAATGGAATTTGGAATCAGTGTCTTATTAGCGGTAGCCAAAATCTTCCTACCACTTAAAATAGGTTTAGGTAAAATAAATAAATAAATAAATAAATAAATAAATAAATAAATATATATATATATATATATATATATATATATATATATATCTTCCAACCATTTAAATAATTTAGGTAAAATAAATAAATATAAATAAATAAATATATATATATATATATATATATATATATATATATATATATATATATATATATATATCTTTATACCGTTACTAAAAAAAAAAGGTAACACCTTATGCTTGAGATATGGAAAAGATCTATAATGTTCATCTTGGAAGTTTGTTATTCTATCAACGTTCTCATGTTGTTTTAACTGAAAAAATAAATTGAATGAAAATAAATAATTATAGTATAAATGTATTTTAATAGATTTATTAAATAATGCAAGGGATCCCATTTTTTTTAATATATAAGAATTAATACCTGAAATTAAAAGATAAAATAACTATTCTTTAAAATATTTAAATTTAGATTAAGACTTAAGGTAATCTTATAGCATTGATTAATTTCCATGATATTCAAAGCATTACTTAAAAAAATATAAAACTTGTTTAGGCTATTAATGTAAAACACAGTGAAATGAAAAGGTGATATGAATGTATACTCAGTTGGAACAATGAATTATTGTTTTTCATTTACAATCAAAAGGTGAGATGAATGATGAATTATATTTTTTAATTTACAATCAAAAGGTGAGATATATCTTTTCATTTACAATCAAAAGGTAAGATGAATGATGAATTATGTTTTTTCATTTACAATCGAAAGGTGAGATGAATGCATACTCAGTTGGAACAATGAAATCATTTTTTTCTTTTACATTTAGGTCATGGAGGCCTTGATATCTTTAATAAAAAATTATGAGCTTGATAACCTCTACTCATGGATGTATTCATACTCGATTGGAGTGATGAATTGTTTTTTGAATTATTTGCAGGCCTTGATATCTTTAAAATAAAAATCCATCCTAGACCTGTTGAATTTTTACATTAGCTTAAATATATCTCGTTGCACCAACATCTTAAGCCTTTATCATGGAAAAAATCATTGCACTAACATCTTAAGCCTTTGTAATGGAAAAACAACATTCATATATAATGGAAGTTGGAATGAGCATCTTATTGATAAGATAGCTAAAACAAAAAAGGGTAACACCTTATGCTTGAGATATAGAAAAGACCCAAATTGTTCATTTTGGAAGTTTTTTATTTTCTATCAAGGTTCTCATGTTGTTGTAACTCGAAAAATTAAATTGAATGAAAATAAATAATTATAGTATAAATTTATTTTAATAGATTTATTAAATAATGCAAGGGATCCCATTTTTTTTAATATAGAAGAACTAATACATGAAATTAAAAGATAAAAGAACCACTCTTTAAAATATTTAAATTTAGGTTAATGCTTAAGATAATCTTATAGCATTGATTAATCTCCATGATATTCAAAGCATTACTTAAAAAAATATTAAATTTGTTCAAGCTATTAATATAAAACATAGTGAAATCAAAAAGTGAGATGAATGCACACTCAGTTGGAATAATGAATTATATTTTTTCTTTTACAATCAAAAGGTGAGATGAACATACTGAGTTGGAACAATGAAATAATTTTTGCTTCTACATTTAGGTCATGCAGGCCTTGATATCTTTAATCAGAAACTATGAGCTTGATAACCTCTACTCATGGATGTATTCATACTCGATTGGAGCCATGAATTATTTTTTGAATTATTTGCAGGTCTTGATATCTCTAAAATAAAAATCCATCCTAGACCCGTTGAATTTTTATATTAGCTTAAATATGTCTCATTGCACTAACATCTTAAGCCTTTGTAATGGAAAAAAACATTGCATTAATATCTTAAGCCTTTGTAATGGAAAAAAGCATTAATATATAATAGAATTTGGAATGAGTGCCTTATTGATAAGGTAGCTAAAATCTTCCAACCACTTAAAAGAGATTTAAGTAGCCAAAATTTTCCAACCACTTAAAAGAGATTTAGGTAAAACCCAAAAAGTTAAAAAAAAACTTATGTTTTATACCATTTACTAAGATAAAAAATATGGCAACACCTTATGCTTGAGATATGGAATCTTCCAACCACTTAAAAGAAATTTAGGTAAAACCCAAAGTAAAAAAAAAAAAAAAAAACTTATGCTTTATACTATTTACTAAGATAAAAAAATCACTAATTCCATAGTGTTTAGATATAGCTTTAATGCAAGGGATCTCATGTATTATGAGTTATCCAAAATATTCATATGCTAATGTTCTCCTGTCTTGTGTTAACTGAAAAATTAAATTGAATGAAAATAAATAATTATAGTATAAATTTATTTTAATAGATTTATTAAATGGGATCTCATTTTTATTTTTTAATATAAAAGAAATAATACATGAAATTAAAAGATAATGTTCATTTTGGAAGTTTTTTCTTTTCTATCAAGGTTCTCATGTTGTTGTATAGTCAACACTAACTTAGCTAACAACTAACACAGCCGAACAATTGTATCCATTTTTCATTGAGCACCTCAAACCTTCTACAGGTTTTCAAATCCTTAGCTAGTTATGTTAGTTTTTGGTTGCTCCGAAAGTGTTTTCACACTTGCTAGGAGAGTGCTTTATGGGATGTGAAAGGTATTTTATTCAATAGCAACTTCCTGAAAATTGAAATACCTAAAAACACTGAAAAATAACCACAAATGAGCCTGTGAATAACAGATGTATTTCTAGCTTTTAGGCTTTAGCAAAGATACTAGGAATCATTATCATTATCATATGCCCACCTGAAACCTGGTTCATAAGACATTTATTTCCAACTTTGTCAAAGTGTGAAAGGAATTGAAAACAATGCATTTAAATGGAAGAAAATATCTTTAAAATGTTACCAGATCCTGTCTGTAGTGGAATTGTTCTGGCGTTCCCTTCGATCAAAAGTTGTTGTCGCTTTTCATCCGTGGAAGAAATAAGAAGGGCGACTGTTTCCTGCAAAAGAAAGATCCCGTCTTTAACCAAGGAGCTGTTGTGCAGGAACAATTCCATTGTTCTGGCGTTCCCTTTGATCAAAACTTGTTGTCGCTTTTCATCCCTGTGGAAGAAATAAGAAGGGTGGATGTTTCCTGCAAAAGAAAGAGAGAAGCATGCTCTTCAATCTCAACACTGCCATCGTCTTTTTCCACCAATGTCTCCTCTGGATGAAGAATCTGTATACTAAAGCAAGCCGGCTCAAACCCTTGTTTACTTCAAATGGACAGTAACTGTTCTTAACCTTTAGCTTTTAGAGGCATCTCCGGTCTTTGGAATTCAGTTAGGTTATGAAATTAATCAGCGAGTTAGTTGAGCGGTGGTAACCGAGTTAGTTATGAGATTAACGAAGGAAATTGTTTCAATTGTCTAACACTTATTCGGATGGTGTATAGCCAGGATAACAAGGATTAGAGGAGAGTTCATTTCAAAGAGAAACGCCTTATGGCGTAATTATAATTATTAATTTTATGTATTTATTTTATTTTTATTTTTATGTAATTTGACCCAAGTCAAAATATTAAACATTACAACATTTTGTCCATTCTAGGTTGCAATCAATATAATCATTATTTTATTTTGACTAATTCAAAATGTTAACAAGGCATTACAACATCTCTACCACACTAACAAAAGAACATCTTTGGAAGCAATAATATTTTTTCTTATATAAAATTGTTTTACCATTCCATGTAGAAAAGATCCATTCTTGATACATGATATATCACCTCTTTCAATACTTTTATAAAAGAGATGATGCCTCTTGACACTTGATAGATCCCCGTTAAGATAAATTAGACTAATTTAATTCTTAAATATAATTATTAATTTTATGTATTTATTTTATTTTTATATAATGTAATCAGATCAAAATATTAAATAAAACATTACATTACAACATCTTTACCAAATTAAATAATACCTCTAAATACAATATTTTTCTTATATAAAATTATATTATTATTCTAAATAATAATAATAATAAAAAAAAAATCCATTCATTATTTTTCTTCTCTCCTAATTTCTTTTCTCCTAACTAGAGCTCACCTTCTCAATCCACCTCTCTAAATGGCTGTATCTTTTATGTTCTCAATGTGTGTAATGTTTTTGTGTTATTCAAGTTGTTTCACTTTATAAAAAGTGAAAAGCAAACCAAAACATGTGTGAGGAACTTATCTCGATCACTCTCCATATTCCATTCATCTAAATTAGTGTGTCTGAAAATGAAAATTTATAGAAATTTTGATTACGACAATGTTCGGAATCAAAATCTTTGGAAAACCAAAATCTAAGAAAATTTAGAATCTAGGTGCATCGATATCTTTCTAAGATTGAAAATATGAGTACCGCTTTGAAACTGTCTTCGCTTCCAAGTTTTACACTCTGCGCCATTGTATTGTGATTAAACCAGGGAGAACATCATCGCAGTGAAAATACAAAAAGGAAAAACCTCCACGGTTCAACGTGTGTAGCAAAACCCCTACTCAATATTCACCGCAATCACATTCTTGATTTCCTCCTGTAAACTTGGGAACACCATTCTTCATCTGGGCTTTGATCTGGTCCAGCTTGTACACTTCCGGAGGAAGTTCAATCCGGGAGCTGTAATTCAATCCGGGAGCTGTAATTCCATCTATCGTCGTTCTTACTCTTCCCACAAGCCTCTTCCCACTAGTTGGCGCAGTTATTCCATTACTCCTGCATTCCAATGCACTTTGGGACATAGATCCTTATAGCATCTCCAACGAGCTCAAATGTTTGGCAACATCTCTGAATTGGAACACCCGCAGATTTCAAGACAGCCACAGACCCGTTAAGTTCCCAATCGAGATTGGGAGCAACGTCTGCAAAGTGGAGCACGACCTCTAACAAAGACTTTGGAGGCCCGTAAGGTTACCCACCGACTCTGAGAGCGTCAAGAGATTGAAGCAACCAGTCAAGTCAAGTTTTTGGAGGCCTGTCAGATTCCCCACCGACTCTGGGAGACTCCGCAGATTGAAGCAATCGAACAAGTAAAGAGTTTTAAGGTTAGTCAGGTTCCCTACCGAGTCTGGGAGCGTCTGCAGATTGGAACACCCGGCCAAGTGAACATTTTGGAGGCCCCTCATGTTCCTGAATGACTCTGGGAGTGTTTGCAAAGTGGAGCACCAGTCCAATTCAAGACTTTTGAGGCCCATTAAGTTGCCAACCGAGTCTGGCAGTGTCTGCAAGTTGAAGCACGCCGCCAAGCCAAGACTTTGGAGGCGCCTCAGGTTCCCGACCGACTCTGGGAGCGTCTGCAGTTTGGAGCACCCGGCCAAGTTAAGAATTTGGAGGCCCGTTAGGTTCCCGACCGAGTATGGGAGCGTCTGCAAATTGGAGCACCCGGCCAGGCAAAGACTTTGAAGGCCCGTCAGGTTCCCAACCAAGTCTGGGAGCGTCTGCAATATGGAGCACATAAGCAAGTTAAGGGTTTGGAGGCCCATTAATTTGCCGATCGAGTGTGGGAGTCTCTGCAGATTGGAGGACCCGACCAAGCAAAGACTTTGAGGCCCGTCAGGTTCCCGACCGACTCTGGAGGGTCTGCAGATTGCAGCACATGACCATGCCAAGACTTTGGAGGCCGTCAGGTTGCCGGCCGAGTCTGGAGCGTATGTAGATTGAAGTACCCGCCCATGTCAAGACTTTGGAGGCCAGTCAGGTTCCCAAATTTCTGGTAGGGTTTGCAGCTTGGAGCACCCCAAGTGAAGAATTTGGAGTCCTGATAAGTTCCAAAAATCATTTGAAAAAGTTTCAAGATATCCGGTGTGCAGACAACTTTTTCCGAGGCGCTTGAGCTTGTCAATGGACTTTGGAACTCTCGAAAGGGGAGCATCAATATGCAATTCCCTCAATTGCAGAGGTGCCTGCAATGTTCACATGCATTATTAAAGTGAGTTTGAACCTCTACAGCTTTTTGTCATTGTGGCATACGATAAAACACCAAAAACACCACTATACGCGAGATTCATGTCGCCAGAGTCTTTTCAGTCGGCGCCCTTCTATATGTAACACTCTTAAATTCTTAATGGAATCCAGGAGGTAAAGACTTAGGACAGCGCTCCCAACGGAAATAAATAGTGGTGGTGACTGTTCACTTCTCAATGAAATTTTGGGAAGTTCTAAGATTTCAGAACTTGACAGACAACTTTGATGGCACAAGGCTATTTCGAAAGTCCATCAAGAATACTTACAAATGATTGGCCAGACATATTATGAAGAAGATTCTCTGTGAAACGCCAAAGACGACGTGGATATTCTGGATTCTCGGCGATATCTCTGCCGAGGTCTCGTAGGTGGTCGTGCATTCTGAGACGGTTCGTACTGTCCACCTCAACCAGGCATCTGTTTTCCAGCTTCCAAAGACCCAGCAACCCTTCCCAGTCGGATCCATCCCATACTCTTATAGCGGTATCCCTGTCTTCTCCTATAAAGAAACAGGCTACTTCTAAGAATATCTGCTTCTCCTCTTCATCGAGAGCATCGTAGCTAATTCTAAGTCTGCTTCGTATATCGTCGGGAAGTACTTTGGAGGTTTTCCGCAATTGCGCACTCCAATGCCTCAAATCATCTTTTCCACGAAGCAGCGCCCCAAGCACTTTAAGCGATAGTGGCAAACCATTGCAAACATGCAAAAACTTCTTAACCACTTCTTCAAATCCTATAACAGGACGGGGTTGACCGAAGGCATGCCAGCAAAAGAGTTCTTGCGAGTCCTCTGGATTGATGCCTTTCAGTGTATAAATGGATGACTCACCAATACCTGCGCTTATAAGCACATCCTTTTTGCGAGATGTAATTAAAATTAAGCTACCTACATCAATAGTATCTTTAACCAGTGCACATAATGCATCCATTTGATCCATATGATCAATATCATCTAAAATGATAAGAAGATCTGCGGGCCCGACTTTGTAGGAGACCGGAATTATTGCCGACCCCGACTCCAACATCTGTACCAGCTCGTCGAGGCACCAGTTCGATTGAGCATATCGCCGAGAAAAAATTGCAACATGCACTGAGGCTGTTCGAATAGCCCCTTCGATTTGAGCATTCAAGCCATCTCCTCTTTCCAATTCTTGTTGGTCCAGAAAAACTGCCAATCCAAGACCTTTAAGGCGATAGTAGATATGGGTAGCGAGTCCTTTCTTGACATCAGGGCCGCAGTGATTCAAAAAGACATCATACACACAGCAGTTGTTATTGCCATGGGAGGGGGCCGTGGAGGTGGATGCTAAGGATGTACCGTCAAGGGATGGGGTAAAGTCTGCCATTAGATACAGAATAAGAAAGAATATATTTTGCAGAGATTGAGAAAGTGCGCTGAGCCTCAATATTTGCGTCTGAATGGTTAAGGAATGCAGAGAATTTACCAGCTACGTCTTTGCACACGATTGAAAACAAAACAGCTCTGGTATGTGGTTGATTACTGCACTTCTTGTTTTCTTGAGCAAATTAAATGGCGATATACCTTAATCTGAACGATGGAAGCATGATGTTTCCTGCCAAATTCCCCTTCCTCCCGTCACAGCATTATTGACCATTCCCATCCATCCGTTTCTGTGCGCAAAAACGTTTGGCAGACCTGCGTAACTGAGTTGATTTTCCTGCGCAAATCTGCTTTACCAATTCTTTATGCAATTTGGTAGTGAAGCCGTCCATTTGAATAGACCATTCGTTTCTTTTGATTGCGACCTCATCTCAATGTGCATAACAGTTGGCTGGTTTCTCTTCTTATTTTAGTTTTTGACTAATATCGTTTGCGATTGGATTCATCCTTCAGTTTTTACAAATATTCGACATGATCTTATTGGAGAGGATATTTTTAAAGTTAGGTGGTCTCTTAAAATGATGGTTGTGGTTCTTGCAACCTTCCATTTGTACGTCCTTTGCAAGTGATTGGACACTATCACATAGTTATAGATATTTTTATTTTTTTTGTTTTAATTTAATTTTTTTTTCAAGTTTAGTAAAACATCTTAGGCTAAAAAAATTTTATATGGATCACAAAAGCCTAAATTTAACTATCCAAACCCGTAAACAATTTTTAATATATATATTTTAATTATATTTATATATTTTTTTTAAAAATATGTTTTTTAAAAGTAAAATTATTTTCATTATAAATTTTATGTTTATTTAATTATATTTGTATATTATTTTTAGGAATATATTTATTAAAAGTAAATTTATTTTCATTATAATTTTTATGTTTATAAATGTTTTGAACGATGTTTTTGATTTCTTATTAGAATTTGTTGAATTTAAATTGTTCATAATGAATTTTAAATATATAAATGGATTTAACACCATGAAAGGGCACTCTATTTCTACAGATTACAACACTAAATGTAAGATTCTAAAATGTCCCTATCAAATTTCTGCCAAAACTAATCAAAATAATTGCCCGGAAAAGTGCAAAAAGGTCCAATGTTTAAATTGCTATGTTATATATAATGAATTGCAATAAATGAAGGGCACATTTTAATAGAAATAATGAAGAGCATAACTTTGCACATAGCTTAGATTTTGCTTAATTCATTGATCAAGACCATTGATTTGCTTCAAAACTCCATGGAAAATACAAGTTACACTTCAAATAAAAATCTACTATGATTGTTTTGAATTAGATGTTTATTTAAGATGCATTTAATAGGTTCATGTCTTAGAAGGAAAATAATGGGTTTCATCTCTATCCTTCTTCCTTGTGTATCATCAGATACTTTCTATTAAATGTTCATTTATGTATTCCATTAATCCCCTCTACATGTCCATCCACCAACTTGTCATCTCCTGCAAAGAAATCGATGTTTTGCTACTCGTCTTCTAATTTACATGTACATTTTGTGATTCGTCCATGTATCAATCTTTTGCCAAGGTCCCTAATAACTAGCTATTCTCCTATATAATCTTATAATGACTATCAATTGGGATATCATTGCCACAAACATCAAACTCATGAATATTGCATTCTTATACCATAGTGCAAATATCCATTTAAATAGCGAAGCAACAGTGAAATAAAAAAAAAATGCAATTTCAATGTTTTTTTAGCTATCCATTGTAGGTACTTAAGACTTGGGAAATCACATGAATTTGGGTCATGTTTTCCAATCATCCACTAAATTTTTCTGCATTATCTTTTTATCGCAATAGATTTTTGAATGTCCCCAATGTTTACCTATCCAAATTAATTATTGAAATATTAATTCTACCAATCAAGATGTCCAAAACATGGGCATTGATGTTCTCCCTAGTGCTTAATTTTATGAATATGGCATTGGCACTCTAAGAGATGTCAAGCATCATGTCTACATAAACATCCTCGCTTTCCCAACTAATTTTCCTTCTTCCTCTTAATTTTTTCATTGATAATCTCCTCCCACAGTACATCGAAATATTTGCGCACTTACTTATTCCCTTCAATGTTCTACAAATCCGACCACCCTACACAAGGAATGAAATGTGTAATATCAAAAGTATTAATTACAATGCAAATCTCACATGAGTTTCCCCAATCCTCTAATGCCCATGACCTTAGCTACTAAGGAACATAGAAGAGAGTAAAACAAAGTAACATGAGGAGTTGGGCTCAGTGGCTGCACCACTAGTGACATATCTTCATCCATGCAATAACCCATCATCCCTAGTTCTTCTCTTCCATTTACAACTTAGAGAAAACCCCAAACAAATATATCTTGCTTGAATATTAATAGAGCTTGTGTTTTTATAGTTGAGTTTATTTTTTTCATTAAAAATTCGTGCCTTAGAGCTACTCTTATAACATTGTCCATATCGACAACATATCAAATGTTTGATAATTTTTGCAATCACATGCAAAAGAGTCATCCATATGTCTTAGTAAGGGTTAAACAATAATTGAAAATTAAGCGCAAGAATATTTGTAACTTGACCTAAATAAACGTAACCTTATGTGTCATCTTGAGAAACCTAACACTATTGTCCTATGTAGAATTTAGTCCAATTGTGGAGGAATGTATCTAGTGTTGGAGTAATCATTGAATTTGGAAAGCCTATAGATACAATTGGCAACCTGCAAACATCACATGGAGTAAAAAATGTGAGAATGGAAAATATGCATCTCTTTGGAAACATTGACAAATTTCTCAAATTCTCTTTGTGCTCAAGATGATGTCATAGTGGTGAAGCTCATTGCTAAAATGAATGACAACACATTGGCACTAATATGCTCTATGTTTATGAAAATGGCATGCTCCATCTTAATAATCGTAGAAAGATAAGAGAGAACGAAAATTTGTAAATTTCGAGTAGGAAGCCCTTAGTAAGCATATCATGATTACATAGTGGGAAATGTTGCAACATATATCACCAATGATGACCTTAACGTTCTGATCCCATTCCCTTTTCTAAGTGAGTGGAATTTTCTAAGTGGCAAATTTCATGTTTTTCTCACACTACAAAATGTTGTCTTTGGCATATACTTGTCACTTTTATCACTACAACTTTAATGCATCATATAAAATATGTTAGATCACTTACACTATATGAGGAGGCAAGTGGAGATCCAATGTTAAAATAGATAAAAAAAAATAGAGAATGCAAGTGGAATCAAATGTCAAGATATATAGAACTTTGGAGAAGTCTAGAAAATGCATCCACTTTATTGATAACCCTAGGAAACAAAATTAGCAACATGTCGACAACAATGGTGGATGGAGATAAAAAAAAAAAAAAATTCAAGAAGGGGTTTTCGTATAATACCCCTAGTTTGATCCTAGTTGTAAATGAATATGTAAAAATGTTTTATTTAGGCTAGTGCGCCAGTATGGTTTGAGGCTAGAGAGCTTGTGAAGACTAATGTTGGAGAACCTAGCAATGTAAATGTACATACACTCACATATATTAATAAAATTTTCCTACGCAGCTACAAAACACTAGACCAAAATAATTTGAGTGACTAAGACTCCAAGAGAAACGGTTTTAACCTAAACTAAGAAATGGTTTTAACCTAAAATCATAACCTTACATTAATCCAAGAACAATTTATGGAAATGTATTTCCAGCTAACAAATCCAACCTATAAGTAGCCTTCAAAGAACTAGATCTTTAAAAAAATTGCAAGCTTCTAAATTTCTATCAAGTTTCTTTTCCCACATTATTGCTCACTGATAAGTGTAAGGATTGGTTAGCATAAAATTTGAGAATCTTAAGCTCGACATCTCACTATTTCCATAATACAAAATTGTGTGTCACTCGAGATGTTACATTCTTAGCAATACAAAACTTTGTATTGCACCCAAAAAGAACATTTCTTTGTGACAAGAGCCATATATCATTCCAAAAAGTTTACATCCCTACAATGGAGTGAGAAACAACTCCCTTCCTTACTTTATCATCACGAATGTGAATTTATCAATGATGTTCCACTACCAAGCTTGTTCTTGTGTGGTGGATTGCAAAGACTCTCCCTCATCACCATCAATTCCAATTTTTCATGTGATAAATATTAATTATCATGGAAGATGGTGCATATATGGTGTTATAGATAACATAGACCGCTAAACAATGAGATAAAGATAATGAATCAAGAGGGCTAGAGGTTCTTGGAAAATTGAGCTTGATTACACCAACATGAAGGCCTTTATTTGGCTCTTAGATGTTAATCCTATAGCACTCAAACTCATGTGCCAACCCTCAAAATTGTCAACCATAACATTGTTACATATGGTATCATTCCCACTCTAGAATATCCCATGCAAGGTATCATTCCCATGTCAAATTCATATTTGTATTCACCCCATTAAATAGTTGAAAAACTTTGATTATTTATGGATGTAACCAACATTCAATCACTAGAGGAAATTTCCTCTAAACAACGAGAGTGTTCCCATAAATTCGATTTCCCATGCTAATCTTTACCAAGCTAGCAAAGGCATGCACCCAAAGTCATTTACACCTCAGTTTGTTTCTCAAGCTCAAATATGAGCTTAGCCTGGAGCATAGTTTACTGTCGAGGCTACAAAGTACATAAATTATGGCACCAAGTGTTATCATTTTGTAGTTTTGAGGTTGTTGGAGTAAATACATTAGACAACATCAAAACCACTTTTGAGGCTGGGATCTAGCCCTGCCAGCTTCAGAGAGGGATCTCTCTTTATGATTTAGCTTGGTTTTTAAGTTGATTTTATGCTAATTATGATTATGCTTGGTTGTTTGTTTGAATTTGTTTGATTGGTTGGTTGGTTGATTTGATCAAATTACTTTCTTTCCATTGGGATATGGAGTCAAATTAAGTTGGATGCTGCATCAAAAGTTCAAAGGAGTAATCACAGGGCAAGCTAGTTACATTTACTGGATCTTTAAATTGAATTATGGAATGGAGAAAAGAGGTGATTCAGTAGTGATTGAAAAGAATTTAAGAATTTCTCAATTAGACTTCAGAAGAAAACATACAGATTGTAAACATGGTCCAAATAAGGTGCTCAATAACATATCTTATTTTTCACATCTCCTATTTTACAATTAGATTTCAGATGATAAACAGACAGAGAATAACAATGGAAACACAATTACACTAAGAAAAACATCACCAGTATATCGCAACACAAGTATCTTGTGAAGAGTATTTTTATTAATGATGCTCCAACAACATGGAAAAGTACAATGCTTTGATAAAAAGAGTTACAATGATCAAGGGCCGACCCTTAATACTTTGACTGAATGAAGTATTTAAACAAAATTTGCAAAAAATATTACTATAAATGCCTCATTGACATGGCATTCTATTATTAAC
Organism: Pinus tabuliformis; assembly: GCA_031772625.1. Taxonomy (NCBI): domain Eukaryota; kingdom Viridiplantae; phylum Streptophyta; class Pinopsida; order Pinales; family Pinaceae; genus Pinus; species Pinus tabuliformis. The sequence goes on from CM062806.1 coordinate 952,371,116, forward strand.
TTCAGACCAACAGAAATGAAATAATGCAACCAAAAGAGGTGAATTGGCAAAGTGATATGGACATCGGGCACTTCTTTGGTGGAGAGCAGTTGCTGAGTGGCCTCTATTTGTGTGTTGCGCTTGTGAATCCAACCCTTTCTTTAATCCTGGAATTCACACAGTTTATCCCACCGCTCTTCATCTGGAATGGAATTTTTGTTACTCTACGGTAGATCTCATCTACCTCAGTATACTGAGAGAATGTGGGTTTTACTACAAAAATGTGTTTTATCTCATGCTGGATGAAACTCATATTACCGATAGTTTTGTAAAAAGCTCTCCCTATCATGGCACCTTTGATGTGGGAAGACTTGGTCGTATCCTTTGCAATGTCTTTCAGCTTCTTCATATAATCTTCCCTAGTCATCAGCTTGTCATTGATTACAAATAAAGAAGGCAGACCCTTCTTATTTAATGCTTCTATTCTGGTGAAAAACCTGTTAACTGCTACCTCCAAAGTGTGACATTTCTCTGTCAGCTACACAACCAAGTTCTTCTTTGTCAAAACTTTATTTACTTATAAGTTATTTCTATTCCGTCATCTACTCCTAGATCATCCAATTCATATTTGTTTTTAGAGTTGATAAATTTGATGAAGTGGTTGGTCGTGGTAGGAATTTCTCCCAATTCATTGTTGATAGTGGAAATGGCCTGCTTGGCTTTCTCCATCAACTCTTTCTGCTCAAATATAATCTGGATACAAGGCTAGATTTCATCCATTGCCTCAATGATGTTGTTCCATATAATTTCTTTGACTTGGGCCAATGTGTGGCCAATAGAGGACTTAGTTGCTGATTTCCTCCATATTTCTATCTGGTTTTGAGCTCTCTATAGCTCTGCTGCATGGAAAGTCTCATTCTTTGTCTTCTGATCTTGAAGAAGATTGACTTGAGCCTGCAATATTTTGATTTCTTAAGTCTGGAGAGACATGTTTTGCACTGCATTTGCCAACTGATCTACAACAACCCCTGTTTTTGTTGTAGAAGATGTAGCTATAGGAATTGCTTTGATAGGGAGTGCTTCCAAAGGGACAACAACCATTTTGGAAGCTTGCTCCTTTTTTTATTATCTTTTCCATCTCTGTCTCCATTTGCTTCAACTCTGCACTTTGCTCCATGATGAGCTTCATCATATCTGCCTTTTGTGTCTCTGTTTCTTTATTATCCTTGGCCAAAGGATCTTCTGTGGCTGGTAACTTCAACTGTTTCCTTAATGCTGCTATGTTTGTATTCTTTTTCCTCATGAGCTCTTCTGCAGCATTGATATTTGTAGGATCATAACCTACTTTGATCACCAAGTCCTCCAAAGCTTTGATCCTTGTGTCTTTGGCAAGTGCAGAGACCTTCTCCATCTTCAATTGTGATTGAACATTGGCCAATGTAACTTGCAATTTAGACAAACTCATAGCAGTGTTAGTGAGAGTAGATGAAATCATTTGCCTAGTCTACTTGTGCATCTCCATTTGGTCAATGGGATGTATGCCTTTCACATCAAATTCAAATGATGTCTTCTTGTAGTCTGATGCTACATTGGGTTGGGGAATCTGTGCTTGGAGGAATGCCATTTTCATTTACCTTTCTCTGAATCAAAGGCTAACAACAACCTACTTTGAGAACTGGAAGTTTGCTTCTAGAACTGAGTGTATGTGTTGATCTTCAAGGCCTCATTCCTCACTTTAATCTCCTTGAAAATGTCAAATATACTCTTTTCTGTCTCCCCTGTGGTAGATGTGCTAGTTTGCATAACCTATTGTTGATCTTGTGAAGTTGTGGAGGTAGTGGGAGAAAGTGTAGTCTGATCACCCACTAATGAGGAAAAAATTGGTTCTTTAGTAGTGATAATGTTCTCTTTCTCTGAATCCTTGTGTAGGCCTAGTTTAGAATGCAGCTTGGCCTTCTTTTTGTACATGATTTTAAAGCCTTCACTAGAAATCTCAGTCAGTGAAGGTGACTTCTTCCCTATCCTCTTTGTTGTTTTCTCCTTTGCGATAAGAGTTTGTACTATTGAAGATGACACCAAATTTTCCTCTGCCTCTTGTAGGATGTTCTCAGTCCATTCTAACTGGTTTTTATACTTTTCAATCTTTGGTCTGGTTGTGTGAAAATAAGCAGTAGACTTGTTTTCTACCCTCAAATTGGAGATGAACCCCAATGGATTATATGACCAAGTGAAACTGAGGCTGAAATGCATCTCTTTCAATAGTTTATTTGCCTCTTCCCCTACTACCCTGTTCTTGCAAATGAAAGGCCCTATTTGAGTTTTGATTTTGAATTGAGATTTCTTCTTGGTAGCTACAAAGTGGATCTCATCCATATTGAGCATTTTCCTGATGTATTCTAGAGCAAAAATCCTCATTTGGAGGAATTTTGGCAGCGTGTAAGGGGCAAGCTCACACCAAAATACCCTCAGCTCTATGTAATTCTAATAAAGGTACCAATCCCCTATCTGGACTTGGTCTAATAGCTGCAAAACTTTCCTAATTTCTTCACTGATCCTTGGCTCTGTCCTGTTTCTTAGGAGATTGTGTGCTAGATGTACAAACATCTCTATGAACTGTTTGTATGAAAATTCCTTTTGTTCCTTCATTACCAGCGTAGTCTAGAAGATGACTGACTGTTGATTTCCTTCTTCATCCAGTTTTTGTAAGGAAAGCTTGAGGTTGTCTCCCTGAAAATATAAAAACATATAAACTAACACAAAAGCATATTTGAATACTTCCTTAGTCTAGAATTTGATAAACTACTCATGGATAGAATCTGCAAGAAATTGGTTGAAGTTAAACAAGATGGAAGGCTTGGAATCTGTAGAGAAAATGGAAATAAATCCTATAATTTCCTCATCTACCCACTGATCTGAGTAATAGCCAAGGAGGTAGGAGATGACTGTGATGATTTTCTTGGCTCTCTCAGGGAAAATGGAGGATGGATAGGGAGGATTTTTCTTGGGTAATGGGGCATCTTCAGTCAAGAAAAGTTCAAGGGTTTTGGCTCTTCTAGCAAAGTCCAACTTCTGATACAATTCAACCAGTGCTTCATGGGAAAAAGGAGTGGCATTCTCTACTATAGGGGCTTGCATCATTTGGTCTATAGCTTGAGGAGTGATAGTGAACAAAATTTCTCCAGTGGGGGCAATAATAGCTCTTTGGCTGGGTAGATAGCAAGCATGACACTTCCTAATGAATTCAGGGGTGTTGTGGGTACGGGGAAAGATATAGTGGGGCAAATTGGACTCCCATAGTTGAATATCATCAGATTTATCAATAAACATGTCCTCAAGCCAAAAATACATCTCAAAAAGATCAAATTCACGGAGAGCTTCATGAATTTTATAGTCTCTATCTGCCAAAGGGATGTGGTGAAAATCAATGGGAGGGTGGATCAGAGGACTCATAGGTTCTTCTAGTCCTTTGTCTTTTGGAGGCATGATTGGATAAAGTTAAGGACAATGGTGAAATATGGATTACAGGTTCTTATTCATCTGTTCTGCTTCGACATCTGCTTGCTTGATACTCCAGATCTCATATAACCCAATCCGCAACGAAAGAGTGGGCCAAGGTGCCTTCTTCTTTCGATGCAGTCTAGCTTTCAATCCTGCCGAGATTTGATATGCTACTTCCTGCATGAAAAGTACATCCAAGGAAAAATTTGGCAGAACATGCGAAGGCTTCCTCGCACTGGACATTTGGATGAAAGTGTTGAACGGTGAGGCATACCAATCTGCAATGCCTATCAATGCCTCCATTTCTTCCTTTGACATGCGGAGTGGATCCTGTTCGAATATCATCGTGTACACTGGGGTGACAAAATGATCGGGGAGTCGTGTGATTACTCCTCTAAAGATGCATTCAGACAACAACTTGAAATATGTGTTTACAATAGTCTTCGCCGGTGACCATGCCCACTCCAAGCCCGAGAACTCCTTTCAGGCACAGACTGCATCTAAGATGTAGGTGGACATGTAAATATCTGTATGCATGCCTCCGGGTGACTGTCGAGCCTTAGTTACTTGCTCCTTCAGCTGATCAGCCAGTATGCTGGACCAGTTACATGGTTTTTCTTCTCTATCGAGTTGGTCTAGTGTGATCACCAAACTCTGTGGAAAGGTTTCAATGCTTGCTTGGCCATATAGTCGACATGCAAATATGACCAAGTATTGGTACGCCTTCCTCAGTATCTTCATCTTGTAGATCTGGTTGGGTGTCATCCTGAATCGAGCTGGCTCCTTTACCCAGTCCTTCAGAATGTCTCTGGAGTTAGCACTGCTGTTGGGTAAGCTGAATGGAGTCTTCACGACAGTCACGGGATTTGACATTTGATACATCTCATCATAATCTCATGCCTAGTAGGTCGCAAGCTTCGTACCACTAGCACTGCTCAGGGTCATAATCTCGGGATCAGTGTGAGAGACGATCCAGTGTATCATGTCTGCGCATGGGAACGTGGGGTATCTGCATGCAATCTAGTATGTAAGAAAGACTTGTGAATGTTCACATACACCTGACGGTCTTCGAGGTCTTCCCCAAAAGTGCCTGAAAATGTTTCATTGACCTCTTACCACTTTAGTTTGATGTCCTTGTCTAGATACAACTTTGTATCTTCATAGATCGGCAGACTAGAGGACACTCGCTCAACTGCAGCTCCAGCTGCAATTCCATCAATGTCTTATGATCCTGTTCTCTTGGAAGCCATTGAGATAGATGAACACCGGAAAGATCTGGAAACAAGCAACATGTATGGCAAGAAATCTATCAACAAAAACAAAGCAAATTCAGGAAATGACACAACACATACTTGGGAAACTGATGAGCAAGGTTGCGCAATTTATTCTCTAAGGCTGGGTGACTGGTTGCCAGAACTGCACAAAAGGCAGTCTGGGTTGTCTGGGAGGCAAGACTGGATGCTGGATTTGCGCAATGCGCAATCCATACTGGTTGCTGGCTACTGGGATTGCGCAATGCACAATTCCAGTTGGGAGTGACTGCATGTTGAGTGATTGCATCGCACAATTTTTTGGGCCATTAGTCACTGTCCCTAAAAAATGTGCAAAACAGTCCTGGAGGATAGTGCTGGGTAGAAATGTGCATTTTTGGGGAGGAAGGCAGAGCCTTCCTTCCCCAGATTGCGCAATTTTGTCTAAGTGAAGGCAGAAACTGGGCCAAGGTTGGCCCGACTCGCCGATGGGAAACTGAAAGAAAATAAGACAGTGAATGCATAGCAACACTAAGTGATAGCATAAGTGATTGATAGTGCATGCAAACATGAATGAAAGATTCAGAAAGAAGATCAACATGCATGTGGGTGAAGCGATTCGTCGGATCGACAAATGTTCGTGCAAAATAGTTTCATGCATGCGACATCAGTGAGATAGCAACGAAAAATGAAATAGAGCTAGAACAAGATAGTATACATGTAAACAACAACAAGAATTCAAAGAAATCAAGCAAACAAAAATCACACAAGCGAATACACAAAAAGCGACAGAAATGCTGAAAAGACAAGTTGAGGCCACTTACTCGTGAATAACTGAGCCGAATGTGTCAAAGAGTCATGGATGTGCTGTGGTATGTCAGAGCTCCAAGATCGATGTGAAAGAATGAGCTTTGATGCGTCGAATAAATAAGTTTGGACTCATGACGCGTATGCCACAAATCTGGGAAAAAAAAACATTTGGAGGGAAGTTTCTAAAACAACTTTGCATGTAACCCCTGACTGTTAAAAATAACTCCCTGAATCATGGGATGCCTTTTGCTATTCCAGGAAAAAGAAATTCATGCATGCATGCAAGTCAAGTTTCCTTAGTCCCTGGTGGAAGTGGTCAACCAGACTACTCATGCATGCAGTTACTCAACTGCTTGAGAAAAATGCGCATTTCTTGCTAAGAGATGGGCTGACTGCCCAGGAGGTTTGCATAATTTCTGGGCAGAGCAACTGACTGCTGCTCAGATTTGTGCAAATTCTAGGCTGAGCAGCCCTGCCAAGGAAAATTGCACAATTCCTGCTGGGAGTGTTGACTGGTAGAATTGCGCAATCTTGGAGCCCAACAGGCTGCTAGACAAGATTGTCCAATTTCTGGAGGGAAGGCTGGTTGCCCTCCAGAAATGCGCAATTTCTTTAGGGAGCTTCTTAGCCTGTAGTTGGACCAAGTCTGGGTGAACAACCTGTGAGGGGAATGGATCAAGCTGTGATCGACAGGCTGTCTTTGTGCAAGCAAAAAACTGAACCTTGTGTACTTGACGAAGCAAGACAAGGTGATGTGAAAGGTTGGTAGGGAGGCTGCAAAACAAGGCTAAGGAAAAATTTTGGAGGGTGGTTGTAGCTGCTACAAAACTTGGCGACACATTGGTAGAACTCCAACTCTCTAGATGGACATTGTTCATGAAAATCAAGTCTAACACCCCTTGAAGTATTGTTCAGTTCTTAGCTCATCTTAGTTTCACACTAGCTTGATTGTAAGATGTAGTATCTGCCAAGCCCTTATTGACACACATTCCAAATCAAGGAAACACAGTTGTTTCAATTGGGGTTGAGGGGTATATAGGTGCACAAGTAGCATAATTGTCAGAGTCTTAGTTTCATCTCTGGTATTGCTCCACTACGAGCAGGCCTAGACAATACCTCGATGGAGTCACATAGGAACACAAGCACGGCTTCGCTGCCAATGAGCCTAGTCAGTACCCCGGCGGAGTTACTTGAATCACGTACCTATGCAGGAAGCCTTTCTCTTCTTTTGCCTTATTCATCTTTCATTTTGAATTTTTTGAATTTTTTTCATTTCTTTCATTTTTCATTTTCAACTGTGCATAGCACTTATTCATTTCAGAGGCGAAAGAGGGATCCCGACTTATTGAGAGTAGAAGAGGATGTTCTAGTAGAGAATTAGTTTATTGTATCTCTAATGTGCCTGTTAAGGTTTTCCCCCTCACCTTACTCTACTTGACTGAGCTGACACGGGTTAACCCAAAAAAAACTGACTAGAGAAGGTGACACTAGTTAGCATGCAAGCATTGTGTTTTCACCAAGGTTCACTTCGAATAGTATGTATTTTCCTTCGACATACCATGGAATAAAAGTAACAAGCTCTTCATATAGAGGTAAGATGACAGATAACCAAGTAGTGATAGTTGTACAAGCCCTCCTATACTTCACCCAACTCATTTCAAGAGTCATACGTGGTTTCATGCAAAACTAACCAATGAATGAAACGAGTGAACTAAATGAAACAAGTGAACTAACAAACAACAAAGCAAAGCAAGAGCAGAAGCAAAAGTGAAGGAAAAACGAGTAAGCAAACAAACAAACAAACAAAACAAGTAAGAAAACAAGCATGCAAGCAAACTGATTGAAAGCAAACACTACTCCTACTCCTACACTAATGGTACATGGGCTTGATCACGTGAAGTGATATTTCCAATGCAGCCACCGATGCATTGGTTAACCCATGTTGGTGAAGGCTTGGTTCGTGAGCAACCTAGTTGTGCGAACCAGCAAGCAAGAAATATATAACAATAAAGACAACCACACTTCGTGTTTCAAAGTGCCCACAGGACATAAGTGAGTACAAGTGGATGACGGGTAGTCTGTGGACTTATCATGATGCTGTGTGACACTGCGTGCAACTTTGAAGCATAAGCACACTCTTGATTATGACATGCAAGAAAACGAAAGAAATAAAGACAACTTGCATCGCGAACGAGTGCTTGCAATGTAAGCTTCCTCCAATGCATGAGCGACGGGATCATGCAGTTCGAGTGGAGGAAGTATGATTTGTGTGTGAGATGGATCTTCAATGCATGCAGATGAGTGATGAGGAGCCTTGGGTGATTGAACATTTTCATGATTGGAAGTGAGACTAACCCCAAGAGAGCGAGGACCTGACATAACCATAAGCTTGGGCTGAAGTGCCTCAATAGTCTTGGTTGTTTCAACTTCATCATCAGATATCATAAATTGATGGATTTGAGAGATCAACTATGATAGGGTCATGATCGTGATCAAATATGGAAACAAATGGATCACAACTGCCACGATCAGAAAAATCAATAATTTCATCAACATCCTCATGATCAGATGAATCAAATAGAGGGGTAGATGAAAATCGAACAAACTCATCCTCTGTGTTTCCAGAAAAGACAGATGAAAGGTCAAGTGGATTTTCAACGAATGACTCCTCTCCATTGTCGAATGATGGACATCATCGACATCATCCAGTGTGTCCTATGAGTGATCAACAATGGGTGCATCCGTGGATGAATACACACATGCGAAATCATGGATGGCAAGTTCACCAAAGATGTTGGGAAAGAACAGAGGGAGCTCAGATAGAAGGGAGCCATCCTTCGCCGAGTGTTGACGCTCAAGCTCCCACTCATACTCTTCATGAATGACAACGAATTTTGGTTGTGTAACACCAACTTCGTCAATGGGTTGTTCCTCGTTCACAACAAGTGAAGAGTCTGGAATGGACAGACACAAGACAACATCATCCGGAGGAACACCCGAGTGAGAAGACAAAGGTCGTAGAACATAATGCATATGAGAACTCGAAGGACTCACAACCAAATCTATGTGAAAATTGAGTGAATTGATGTTAGGAGGATGTGAAAGCTAATCAAGTGTGTGAGCATAATCCTCAACATCACTCAGCAGTGGTGGAGATGTTGAATGAGAGGAATGTGGACAGTTAGTTGAGACTGTGACCACATCCACATGAGATTGTGTAGCTCCATCAGTGAAGAATGTTGAGCGAGGCTTGATCTCAAGATTATTTTTAGGATGGGCATATTTCTTAAGGAAATACTCGAACCGGTCCCAAAGATAGGCAAATTTCATCTAGCTCCTCGGAGCTTGAAACTACAGGCCATGGAAGCGCTGCCAAAAATCAATAACCAATTCATGCAGAGCCTTCCATTGCTATAACAGTTTCTGGTCAAGATTGTATGGATCAAAATGATAGAACATGTCTTCAATAAAATCACAAAAGTGCTCAAGTGAGTGCACGTTGTCAGCCAGTAGGCTGAACAGCCATCGACATGGAGATTCACGAAGTGTGTGTGCAAGCAACATGCTGGCCTGTTCGTCAGAACACCCATCTTCCTCATGAAGCATGGAAATAAAGTTATGTAAGTACTCAGGCCAGGCCACTTCGTCTTCACCATCACAAGTGTAAGTGGGCAAGAGATCGAAAAACTCCCCCGTGATGGAGACATCTTCACGATTCAAAAAACATCACGGAGGGAGAAGAGTGCAAGAATCCATGAAAAGTATGCAAAGTTTCAAAACTGGGTGAGAGGGCACAACTTGTCATCAGGCCCTCCTTATAGTGCCAAAAATTTTGACGGTGCTGGACCCGCCAACATGTCAAGGGGATCTCCCTGGTAAGAAGTCCCAATTAGACCTCAAACCATTTGGTGTAGGAGTCCCAACAGTGGGTCATAAAGAAATTCTTTAACCGTGATTTCGCATAGAAGCAAGTAAGATAAATCTGTTGGTAGCAAGGGTGTGACCACTACAGTGAGTCAAGGAAGTTGCATGGGAGGTTCTAACACATGTGGGCTGAGATGAGTGCACCCCTTGGAAACCTGTAACAGTACTCAGATGGGAAGGAAACACACGAGCGAAGATGCATCACAAGCTGGAAAGAAAGTCAGCAAGAAATCCAAAGTGATGGTTAAACCAACAATGCATCTGCAACAAGATTCATATAATTGCATACGAAACAATTCATACACAACTACGTAAGTTAAACAACATACATTGCTCCAGCAACCAGAACAATCCAACTACAATAAAAACATAGGCATGAAAACATGCTAGCTCTTATTATATAAAGAAGTGAGTTCCAATCATACAATACATCCATGTAAACCTACTAGCCCCAACAGTGGAATGTTACAACCACATCCACCTACTCCTCCAAAGAGATGAACTAGCTCCGTGCATTGGAGAAGCCAAGGCGCATTACAATACTTGTAGAAAATCTGGTGCAGGTTAACCCGATAATGCAATATAAATCAAAGCAGAGTACTATAACCTATTTCTACTATCAATTTGTAGAAGCTGAAAGATCGAGCTGAACAATATAAACAGAAGAAGAAGAATCAATCACACAATACACATGAAAATACTTTGGGGAAAGCCTCAGCTAAAAACCCCACTATTTGTATTATCATACAAGGTGGAAATACATAGAGATTATACAAAGCCTTAGCTCTCAGAGCTAGCCAGCTCTCAGTACAATCCTCATAGATTCTCACAGGCAATCCTAGCTTCTCTTAAGCCTTCCTCTCTGCCTTCCAAGCTCCTATTTCCTTGCGCAGATCCTGTGGGATGATTCTCCTTCAACCAAGTGGAAAACCTCTTCTACCCAGTGGATGATCACCTGATCTCACACACTGTCAGAATTGCACAATCCTCAAGGAATGATGCCTTGACTGCATGCATGAGTTTTCTTTATAAGAAAACATGTGCAACTGATAGTACACTATCATTGACTTTAATCTCACCTGGGTCTTTCTCAAAATAGACATGCATGAGTTTCTGATGAGGGAATCTTCAGTTAACTGGAGTACACTAGTTGAGTGCATGCATGCATCAACTGACTGTTAACTCTCTATTATTTCCTCAAATAGTTTATAACTAATTTAACTGGACTTAACTCAGTAGACTGGGTTAACTAATTAAAACTCAAATATAACTCAATCATATCTCCTTAATTAAAGATTTATCTCCTTAATTTAACATATAACTCTTGCATGACTTCAGAAAGACTTCTAACTTGAATTTATTTAACTAATTAAGTCAAAATAACTTAATTAATTATTTCCAAGTAGATGTTAAGACTAAATTCGATTTTAATTCACAATTTAATTCAAGGACAAATTAAATTGGAATATTCTTGTTGCGACATTTCAACACTCCCTCTCAACAATAAAGGAATTATACTGCAGCAACATGATCCTCCCATCATCAGCAACTTGTTTTACCTTGTAAAGCCAACGGGAACTCACAACTGACTTGTTCTCCAGTCTCGGAACCACATCCCAAACACTGTTACGAACTACGGAGTCATACTTCTCCACCATAGCATCAACCCAAATCGACTGTTGCACTGCTTCCTCAAAGGAAGATGGCTCGGTCTCAACACATTCCCTAGTAAGGGCCATGTATCCAGTGTACCTCTCAGGTGACCTCTTCTGTCTACGCTGAGAAGATGGTGCTCCCACATTCTCTCTCACATCCTTCAACAATCTGTCAGCTTCTCGTGTGCTTCCGTCCATCTTTGGAAGACTCTGCTTGAGTGGATGTCTCCACTCCTGGAACCTCTACATGCGACTACTCCACATCAGTCTGAGGATCCTCCTCCTTAGGAACCAATAGTTCCTCCATAGCCTGTAGTTGGAGCTACCTCTCAAGGGAAACTCGCATGGCCTTCCACTCATCAAACTTGAGATCTCTGCGAACCACTGTCCTCTGACTAGTAGGCAAGTACACCCGATAGTTGTGAGGTGTATCAGTGTACCCCACAAGTATCCCCAAATTTGCTGTTGGCTCAAGCTTCTTCTGTGCATCCTTTGTCACATGGAAATATACCGATGAGCCAAAGATCCTGAAGTGACCCATATCTGGTCTCTTACTGGAGAAAGATTCCTCTGGTGTCTTCATCCCATGTATGCAATGCAGGCTTCTATTCTGCAAATAGACCGATGTGTTGCATGCCTCAGCCCACAAGTGAAGTGGTAGGCCTTGGTCATGCAGCATTGCCTGTGCTGCCCCTACAATAGTTCTGTTCTTCCTCTCGGCCACCCCATTCTGTTGTGGGTTATGAGGTGTCGTCAACTCCTATTTAATTCCTTCTGCTACACATAAGTCCTTAAACTTTTGAGAGACATATTCTCCACTGTTGTCACTTCTCAAGGCCTTGATCTTCTTCCCTGACTCTTTCTCGACCAAAGATTTGAACTCACAAAAATTTGTGAAGGTTTGGTCCTTCTTCTGCATGAAATAAATCCAACATTTACTAGAATAGTCATCAATGAAAATCACAAAATGTCGTCGAGAATGGTCAACACAAATCAGTATGAAATCACTCCAAGATAGCCTTTGCTCGACTATCTCGATCATGAAAGGAATACTTGGTGTGCTTTCCCAAGGTACAACCTTTGCATGTGTCAACTTTCTCAAGTTTACCTTTGGGAATTCCTGTAGATATCTGCTGCATTATCTTCAATGCCCCATGATGAAAATGGCCCAACTGCCTGTGCCACAACTCGCCAATGTCTTGGCTTTGCACCAATTCTTCTTTCGTACTCAATGCTGCACAATCATCTACCTTTAGTTTATAGAGATTCTTCACCCGAATCCCTATCCTCTTGGTCTGACCTGTGACTATGTGTCTTAGGAACGCTTTTCCTTTACTGAAGATAACATTGTAGCCTTTGTCCTCCAACATCGCGACCGATACCAAGTTCTTCTTTAGTCCAGGTACATACTTCACATCTGACAAGGTGATAGGAGCTCCATGCTCCCTCTAAAAAGCAATGTGCCCACTCCTGAAACACTATACTTTTCGTTGTCACCCATCTCTATGCACATCTTGAGGTCTTTCTCCTCCAAGGCACTGAATAACTTTTTATCACCGGTCATGTGGAATGAGGCTCCACTGTGAAGATACCAGACACAACCCATCATTGATGACACCATGCATACGATGAGGGTAAAGTCCATTTCGAATTGAGAGGCTAATGCCTCACCTTCTGATCCTTCCGAGGATCCCTTCTTGGACTTCTTTGATGGGAAATTAGTCGCATAATGTCCCATCTCGTGACAATTAAAGCATCTCACTTTAGAGTTGTCACCCTTCTTCCCTCCATGAGAAGAATTTGATTTGGAAAAGGAAGCCTTCCCCTTCCCTTTCTTTGCCTTACTTGCTAAGGCCATATTTTCTTCATCATCATCCTTGGATGAAGAACCATCTCTTCTGCTCCTCCTGATCTCCTCCTGCATTAGATCTGACCACAGTCGTTCCCAATTCGGTAGTTTCTCCCTTCCATTCACAGAGTCCTGGTAGCTATTCCAACTCTTTGGAAGGCTAAGGAGAGCGAGGCTCACCATATCATCATCAAAAATAGTTATTCCCACACTGCTAAGCTCATCTTTGCAGGTGGTGAGCTTGTTCAGATATGTGGAAATAGTATCGCCCTTCTCCATCTTGATTCTTCGAAGCTTATCCTTGAGTGCCAATTTCCTCTAGTCGCTACTGTTCTGGTAGAGGTCCTTCAATGTCTTCCACATTAAAAATGGAGTATCCTTCCCATGGAGACTCGAGACAATATGGTCTCGAACTCCCTCAAGGATGATCCGTCTCGCCTTCGCCACACACTTCTTCCACTCAGCCAACTCTTGTGCATTAGTTGAAGATGGCTTTTGGATTTCTTGATCAATTAATTCCTTCAAACCATTGTCTTCTAATACAACCTCCATTCTATCTTTCCATGCTATGTAATTCGAGCTACCTTCCAAGGCATACTCGAGTCTCAAGCCATAGAATGCCATTGGCCAACCTTGAAGTATGATAACAATTTGATTTTCACCTACAACCCCGAACTTCAAACTTTGAATTCTCTCCTCGGTATATTGTTCACAACTCTATTACTATGTATAAAATTTCTACACATCCAAATCCAATACCATGTAGAAAATTTGGTGCAGGTTAACCCGATAATGCAATATAAATCAAAGTAGAATACTATAACCTACTTCTACTATCAATTTTCGGAAGCTTAAAGATCAAGCTGAACAATATAACCAGAAGAAGAAGAATCAATCGCACAACACACGTGAAAATACTTTGGGGAAAGCCTCATCTAAAAACTCCACTATCTGTATCATCATACAAGGTGGAAATACATAGAGATTATACAAAGCCTTAGCTCTCATAGCTATCTAGCTCTTAGTACAATCCTCACAGATGCTCATAGGAAATTATGGCTTCTCTCAAGCCTTCCTCTCTACCCTCCAAGTTCCTATTTCCTTGCATAGTTCCTGTGGGATGATTCTCCTTCAACCAAGTGGAAAACCTCTTCTACCCAATGGATGATCACCTGGTCTCACACACTGTCAAAACTGTGCAATCCTCAAGAAATGATACCTTCACTGAATGTATGAGTTTTCTTTATAAGGAAACACATGCAACTGATAGTACATTGTCCTTGACTTTAATCTCAACTAGGTCTTTCTCAGAATAGACATGCATGAGTTTCTGATGATGGAATCTTCAGTTAGCTGGAGTACACTAGTTGAGTGCATGCATGCATCAACTGACTGTTAACTCTCTATTAGTTCCTCAAACATTTTGGAACTAATTTAACTAGACATAAATCAGTAGGCTGAGTTAACTAATTACAACTCAAACATAACTCAAATAATAATAATATTTATTATTATTAATTTTTCAATTACTAATTGTAAATTTCCCTAGATCTATTATTATATTCCATTTGGTAACTTTTCCCTTAATATAACACTTGATAGGCGTTGAAATAATTTTTATGTTATCTTATTAATATTATTATAATTTAAACAAATTGAATAGTAAAATCTAGCCGTTTCTTAGTCAATTTTAACTGTTTATCCTGTCTGACCTAATATAGCCGTTTTCATGCAAACCTAGCCGTTGGAAGATCTGATCTCCCTATTTAATATGTAGCCATGATTGGATTCTTCAACTTGTCCTGACGATGAACCACACTCATTGGTTCGAAACGCGTCGATTATCATGTGATTTACGCCGAAGAACTTTTCATAAACTCAATCTTATCTCCTTATTTAAAGACTTATCTCCTTAATTTAAGGGATAACTCTTGCATGATTTCATAAAGACTTCTAACTTGAATTTATCCAACTAATTAAGTCAAAATAACTTAATTAATTATTTCCAAGTAGCTATTAAGACTAAATTCAATTTTAATTCACAATTTAATTCAAGAACAAATTAAATTGAAATATTCTTGTTGCCACATTTCAACATACTCTCCAAGATAAACTTATCAGAAGCTTGGATGACCAAAAGCCCTTACAATGCGTTACGAGGGACTATTTATAACAAAGGGTGGGGTGACCCTTGACATTACCCTTTGTGACAGTTCAATAAACCTCATGACTCTTCACCTACTCTATGACTATTATATCCACTATTGACACTTGACTTACACTTGACATGACTTTACATTACATGCACATGTACCCATGTGAACAAAATGGCTTGAGAAAGCCATGCTAGACATCACTCTGACTTAGACAACCATAGAAGTCCAACTGCTCAACATCCTCATGCTGATCAACAATAACATATTGATGCCAAGATCTGTAGTCCTTCATGGTGTCCGTGTGTTTTGTGGTGACATTCGTCTAAAACCTGACCCTTGCCTCCATAGCATCCGAGTACACTGCTCGGGCTCCTCTTTCCAACTCATCTAAAAGCATATGCATCATTGTCTTCAATGTGGTTAGACCAAAAACAACATAGTTTTGCATGATGTATGCTCTGATAAGCAACTCTGGGCTGGTGGTGATGCGCATCAACTCGTCGAAGTACAAGTCAAGCTCTAGTTGGACCTACTTCTTTGTCTTTGCTTGGGTGAGAGTCCCAAGTGATGGGATCACATGTGTGTGCACCACAACATCCATGATCTTGAATAATCGTGCATGGGAACCATGTATGCTAGTGATGAGTTGTGGGAGGTCATCATAGTTCCAGATCTGACTTTGGATACGTGCTTTCAGCTCAACCACATTGGCCTTTATCATCTTTGGCAAGTGAAGCGGGGTTCCCTTGTACTTCATCGTCCATGTTTGCATGTCATCAACAACAACATGCACATTCATCAAGATAAGTGTTCTTCTAGCACATCGCTGCGACCATCTGTTGAGATGGACGATTGCCTTGTGCACGGTACCTAACTTGGAGTACAATGCTCATATAACTATATCAAGGGACAATACTTCATCTAATATTTCCTTCTTCATTTCAGCTTGAGTGGACATTGTCACCAAGTCTCCTCCTTACTTGGCCACTTGTACTTCCTTTGCCATTCGCTCATTCTCAACTATAAAAAAACGAACACTTGAGCTAGTGGCTTTGGCATACACTCTGATTGCATCGACCAAGGCAGCTGGATGTTTATGCACTTCAGTCACTATCACTCGTTCCTCAAATTGCACAGGAGATGTATGATCATCTGGAGTTGGTACTCTATGAGATTGCACAACTCTATGATGAGATTCATCAAATGAGATGTTGGGCATCTCTCCTTCTGGTTGACCACCAAGGATCTCAGTGCCTCCTTAGTTATTCAAAACTTGCTCAACATCTGGATGCATTGAAGCGAGTGAGTCGACCTCTTTATGGTGAGGCATGAAGTCAGTGTCCTGTTCCAACTACTGTTGCTCCATGTCTACATCCAACTGCTGAAGTGCTTGTTCTATCTCATGAGCAAAGTCTTACTCCTGTAATGGTTCACCCTATTTTCCTGATGTTAGATGTTCAGATGAATTAACTACTTGTACGGGCACTGCTTCTTCTGTCTACACATGCTGCACCCCCTGCTGTATCTACTACTGCTACGCTTCCCTCTCCTGTTTGTGCAGCTCTTGTTCCTTTCAAAGTTGCTCCCTCAGCTCATGCAACTCCTTCTCTGCTTCTTCCATTCTCTTCTTTTCCCTCTTCCTTTGCACAATTCGCTTGTCATGCTAATGTCTCTTTGCCTCTATAGCCATAGTTACTTGATCTATAAGTGGATCTGCTAGAAACTTGCAGCTTTGCTCTTCCTCCATGTGATTGACAATCTTCCTCTTCCCTTTGTCGTGCACTGGTATGCTTGGCTTTTACTGCCTCTACTGCTACTACTAGTGCTTTCTGTGATGATGCTTCATGTTGCTTCACTGACCACTCCATAGCGAAGCCGACTTGTTTATTGGGTCTGGAGTAACTGTAGCAATACATCCATGAGTCTTCATTGGCCCAATGAAATGCCCCATAGATCCAGTTGAACTGAACTCTCGTGCAGTGATCCTTCACAATGTAATGTGGGTGATACAAATTCTAGCTTTGGAGGTCGAACATGTACTTCTTCATCTGTTCTGCTTTGACATCCACTTGCTTGATACTCTGGATCTCATATAACCTAATCTGCAATGCAAGAGTGGGACAAGGTGCGTTCTTCTTCCGATGCAGTCTAACTGTCAATCTTGCTGAGATGTGATATGATACTTCCTGCATGACAAGTATGTCCAAGGCAAACTTTGGTAGAACATGTAGAGGCTTCTCTGAACTGAATATTCAGATGAAAGTGCTGGACGGTGAGGCATACCAATCTGCAATGCCTACCAATGCCTCCATTTCTTCCTTTGACATGTAGGGTGGATCCTGTTCGAATATCATCTTGTACACTGGGGTGAGAAAATGAAGGGACAGTTGTGTGATTACTCCTCTGAAGCTGTGTTCGGACAACAACTTGAAATATGTATTTATAGCAGTCTTCGCCAGTGACCATGCCCACTCCAAGCTTGGGAACTCCTGTTGGGCACAAACTACATCTAAGATGTAGGAGGACATGTAAATCTTTGTATGCATGCCTCCAGGTGACTATTGAGCCTTAGTTATTTTCTCCTTCAGCTGATGAGCCAGTATGCCGAACCAGTTACATGGTTTTCCTTCTCTATCCAGTTGGTCCAGTGTGATCATCCAACTTTGTGGAAAGATTTTAGTGCTTGCTTAGCCATACAGTCGACATGCAAATATGACCAAGTATTGGTACGCCTTTCTCAGTATCTTCATCTTGTAGATCTGGTTGGGTTCCATCCTAAATCGAGCTGGCTCCTCTACTCTGTCCTTCAAAATGTCTCTAGAGTTAGCACTGCTATTTGGTACGCTGAATGGAGTCTTCATGACAGTCATGGGCTCTGAAATCTGATACATCTCATCACAATTTCATGCCCAGAAGGTTGCAAGATTCATCCCACTAACACTGCTTAGGGTCATTGTCTCGGGATTAGTGTGAGACATGATCCAGTGTATGACGTTTGCACATGGGAACACAGGGTATCTGCATGCAATCCAGTACAAGCCAACCATTTGAATGTTCACATACACCTGACGGTCTTCGAGGTCTTCCCCAAAAGTTCTTGCAAATGTTTCAATAACCTCTTGCCACTTCAATTTGATGTCCTTGTCTAGATACAACTTTGTATCTTCATAGATCGATAGACTAGAGGAGACTCGCTCAACTACTGCTCCTGCTGCAATTCCACATGTGCCCTGTGATCCTGTTCTCTTTGAAGCCATTGAGAGAGATGAACACCTAAAACATCTGGAAATAAGCAATATGCATGACAAGAAATCTGTTAGCAAAAAAAAAGCAAATTTGGGGAATGACACAACACATACCTGGGAAAATGATGAGCAAGATTGCACAATTTATTCTCGGAGGCTGGGTTACTGGGTGCTAGAATTGCACAAAAAGAATTATGGGATGTCTGGGAGGCAAGACTAGCTGCTGGATCTACGCAATGTGCAATCCAGACTAGCTGCTGGCTATTGGGATTGTGCAATGCTTAATTCCAGTTAGGAGTGACTGCATTGCATAATTTTCTGGGCTAGCAGTCACTGTCCCTCATAAATGCGCAAAACAGTCTTGGAGGACAGTGCTGGGAAGAAATGCGCATTTCTGGGGAGGAAGGAAGAGCCTTCCTTCCCCAGATTGCGGAATGTTGTCTCAGTGAAGGCAGAGCCGGGGCCAAGGTTGGCCCGACTCGTTGACGGGAAACTGAAAGAAAATAAGACTATGAATGCATGGTGACACTAAGTGATAGCATAACTAATTGATAGTGCATGAAAACATGAATGAAATATTCAGTGAATAGATCAACACGCATGTGGGTGAAGCGATTTTCCGGATCGACGAGCGTTCGTGCAAAACAATTTCATGCATGCAACAACAGTGAGATAGAAATTAAAATGGAAACAAAGCTAGAAAAAGTTAGTATAAATGTAAACGACAACAAGCGTTCAAATAAATCAGGTAAACAACACTTGCACAAGTGAATACACAAAAAGTGACAGAAATGTTGGAAAAGACAAGTTAAGGCCACTTACCCGTGAATAGCTGAGCTGAATGTGTCGAAGAGTCCTATATGTGTTGTGGGATGTCAAAGCTCCAAGATCAATGTAAAATAATGAGCTATGAGGCATCAAATAAATAATTTTGGACTCATGACGTGCATGACACAAATCTAGGAAAAAGTGACACTTGGAGGGAAGTTTCTAAAACAACCTTGCATGTTACCCGCAACTACTAAAAATAACTCCGTGAATCAAGAGATGCCTTTTTCATGTTGCATTTTTCTATTCCGATAAAACGCAAGTCATGCATGCATGCAAGTCAAGTTTCCTTGGTCCTTGGTGGAAATGGTCAACCGGACTGCTCATGCATGTAGTTGCTCATCTGCTTGAGAAAAATGTGCATTTATTTCTGGGAGCTGGGCTAACTGCCCAATAGGTTTGCACACTTTGTGGGCAGAGTAGCTGACTGCTGCCCATATTTGCGCAAATTCTGGGCTGAGCAACCCTATTGGGGAAAATTGTGCAAATCCTGCTAGGAGTGTTGACTGGAAGAATTGCGCAATCTTGGAGCCCAGTAGGCTACCAAAAAGGATTGCGCAATTTTTGGAGGAAAGGCTGGTTTCCCTCCATAAGTGCACAATTTCTTTGGGGAGCTGCTCAGCTTGCAACTGGACCAAGTCCTGGTGAATAGCCTGTGCGAGGAATGGATCAAGCTATGATCGACAAGCTATCTTTATGCAAGCAAAAAACTGAAGCTTGTGTACTTGACGAAGCAAGACAAGGTGCTGTGAAAGGTTGGTAGGGAGGCTCCAAAACGAGGCAAAGGCAAAATTTTGGAGGGTGGTTGTAGCCGCTACAATACTTTCTATAGTTTTTTACAAGACTTTAATGGATGCCTCTACAATTAAGGGAGTATAAAGAGGCACATCCTCTGTTTGTACTCCTCTATCAATAAGGTTATATGGTGGATCTATTTGAGTTTATACTTCAATGAGACTAGGAGGAACATCAATCATCTGTATCTTTGAATCAGTCTGAGTTCCTACTTTAGTCTACCTGGGTACTTGCTTCATTAGAGATAAGTGTGAGATCATTCTGGGTTTCAATCTCTTGAGTTTCCTTCTTTATTCTAAGCTTCCTCACATGACCTTTATGAAACTTCTGATTTCCATGCAGCTAATTTGTTAGATGACGTATCTTCCTTCGAAATTTCTTATTTTCTTCTTTCTATTTATCAATCTCCTCATGAAATTTACCTTTTTCTTTATTTCTCACAACTTTGGCACTTGTAGTCTTCTAAACAAAGCTACTAGCCAAGGTTGCTACAGAAAAATGAGAAGAAAAATAAACTATTATCTCGGATTTTTCATTAATAATCTCCTGAGTAGATTCGACTGTCAAAGGGCCAGTCAATGAATTATCAACTTCCATTGTCATTACATCAGTTGTAGATTTTACTTTAAGTCTTTGTTAGGAATATTAACCTAAGATTCAATTGAAAAATCAGTACCACCATCTTAGCCTTCACCAACCAGATTGTCAAGGAGGGATTGTTGAGCCATATCTTCCATAGAGGAGGGCTCCAATATAGTAGCAACAAAATATCTAGAACACTCTTGGAAAGGAATATATTCAGGGTTTTCATTTGATTCCAAAGTAACAGTAGCTAAAGAATTAACGAGAGGAGTTGCAACTGGTGAATTAGGTGAAGTCCCCTTGTCAAAATGGTTTTTAGGATGAGCTACAGGTTCTTCCACTGAATTGGTCATTGCTTCTCCTAAATTCACAGCTTCCAATAAACTCTCTAACCCTTCTAATGCTTGAGTTATTTATATTTCCTGTTTTGTATATTGTGGGGTTGGTAAATCTTGATTTGATTTTTTTTCTAAAGGATTCCTAGTGTATCTCTTCTGCATTAGAGAAATCTTGGGTCAAATTTCCTTTCGGTAACTACTCAAGAGGATTCAAAGAACTCTTACCTTGCTTAACTATCATGGCTGACCTTCTTATTTTATTGGTTGGTGAAGCTAAAACATATTCCATTCTTTTCTTTGCTTTACTGAGTTCTTGAGGTTTTAAATTTTTTGCAGTTCCTCGTGGAGTATCTTCTGTCATTAAAATTTCATTTGAATTATCCTCATTGCCTTTTTATAGCTGCTCATTACTAAATGAAACATTCTCGGATGTTTCAATAACTCTTTCATTTCCTAAAGGAATGTCTTGGCCAGTGTCAGGGTTTCTAAGGAACCCTTCCCAAGTCTGTTGAGGTTGATTTATTATGATTAATAATCTGACAATTCTGTTGTGACTAACGACTGAGACTTAGTCTTTAGATCTTCTCAACCTAGTAGCGGTCTCATGCAACAACGAATTGAGAAAGTAGGGAAGGTTTAGAGTTACCTTTCGCCTTAGCGATGCCATTAATTTGAGATGACATCCCCTCACCACATCATACCTTTTGTCACAGGTAATATATCACTGGATGATACCTTCTACTTCTTTCTATGGTTCTGGTAATGAATTGGGCTTATACCTCTTTCCATTCCTAACCAATTCTTCATTAGTCTTCAGAAACAAGAGGGCTATGTTTTGGAGCGAAGTTTGTATCTCACGCCATTTTTCTCCCTCTGTCGGAAGACTTATTACTTCCACTATTGCACCTTCACTGACTTGTATGTGTGTGTTTCTTACCATTACTATGCCATTGTTGAGATTCCTTGTGAATTATAATGCTACTTTGTTATCAAAGCCCTATGATCGTTCAAAGTATTCCCTATATCCAACTTGGATCAAAATGTTGAACACCTGCTCCAAGGCCTGTAATTGTGTAGGTTCACATCGGACCAAATGACCGCCTATTTTTACTGTTCGATAGGACACATTTTTGCAGCTAGAAACAAAAAAATTCAAAATATATACAAATAGTAATTATTCACATAGTATAAAGACTTAGTGATCATGACATGTAATGATATTTTAAAAATTTCAATAAAAAATCATATATTAGTGTCATCTTGCCCCCCAAATTGAATTGAAGGTCGTATGTGGTTGTTTATTAGTTTTTAATAGGTTGGCACATTTGACACGATTAGAGGATAAGGTGATATTAATGAAGAGTAACAGGGTAACCATAAAAAATAAAAATAGAAAGCGGAGGGTATTTGTGACATGTGAGAGAATCATTGAGATATTTATTAATCATGAGATGTAATGATAACTCTAATTATTATAATACATGGAAGGTTCGAGCAAAATAAATGCATGTAGATATTTCTACGAATAATAGATGGATGGAAATAATAGTTGCATCAAGTATATCATTAGAGAGAAAAATAAAATAAATTAGTTAGAATGCTGAATTTCCGAAAAATTGTATCCTTGCGATTTAGAATTATAAAGAATTACTCATGGAAAACCAATCATCACCACTTTCTAGGAGGGATTTATAAATTTCCATAATAAAGCTAACGTCATTTCCTTCATTAATTTTGAGGATACAAAATAGGCAACATAAATTGTATCTTTAAAATTACTTTAATACCACAAGCATGTCCTCTGCATCCAGCAGGTGTCCATAGCCTCGACAAGGTTTCCTTTTTAACCCATTTAGATGCCATCATCCCATTTACTAGGAAAGATTCATAACTTGCTTTTATATTATTTTTTATCAAAATATTTACAGAATTCCATTGTTATGGTGTGGTAACAAGTTAATAACAATGCCATTCACTAGAGCTAATAATGTGAACAAGCTGGCTCGTGATGAGACCTCTTGTCCTTTGACTTAGAGACCAAAGGCCATTACCCTATCTTGGTGACCAAAAGTGGTAATGTCACTCCACTATATCCTATGATCATGGTAGGCCGAATTGTGATGAGACCTCCTATCCTCTATTAAATTTTGAGTTTTCTTGTTAAGATTTTTATTAGTCAAAAGAGATCACTTAGTAAATGGGGTGGCATGTAAACTCCTTAAGAGTTACAGATGGTGTAAAAAGTATTACAATAATTCCTTTTTAGCTTGATAATTTTTTCCTCAAATCTTATGATCATGAAATGATTAGAAATTGAGATGAAATAATTTTCCTTAAGTGGTGATGGGGGGAATGCATCATGAGAATTTTTATAGATTTATTATAGTAACAGGGGAGTTAAAGATTAAGGAAATTTCATAATTATGATAATGATTTCCTATAAATTATTCTCCAATGATAAACAGTAGACAAGTTAGTTATCCAACCATCATAAAAAAGAAGGGATGAAAAATGTTAGCTACCCTAAACAAATAGAAACATTAATAGGCCAGGGAAATAATAATCACATCTCAAGAAACAACATTTGTGGTTAACAAAACAACAACTGCTATTAAGGAAACAACATCTGTGACTAAGGAAACAACAAGTGTGACTAAGTAAACAACAATTGTAGTTGAGGAAACATCAAATGTGGTTAGGGAAACAATGACTATGACTAAGGAAACAAGAACTTTGGTTAAGGAAAAAACTACTGTGACTAAGTAAATAACAACTATGACTAAGGAAACAACAAATAGGGTTAAGGAAACAACTATAGTGGTTAAGGAAACAATGACTGCGACTGAGGAAACAACTATGATTAAAATATTAGCGATTTTCCATATTTATCATAAAAAATAAAATAAAATTATTTACATTATGTACAAAATGAAGAAGATTTCATAATAAATTTACCCACTTGTGACTACGGGGACATTTCACTAATCAACTACAACCTACAAATTTGTGTCATTATCAACTTTGTGAAGAAAATATTGTTAGGCACCTATACTACTAGTGTAACCCCTTATTGTTATTAGTAAAACCCACTTATTATATTGATGTACCCATGTAGTGCCCATATTGTTACTATTGTGCCCCATAGAAGCCCACTATTATTATTATTGTGCCCTTACATTATTATTGTTATGTCGGCTCTGAATATGTTATGACCCCTTAGACTCCTATATATAGAAAGGAGGTCTTTTCATTTGTATCATCAAAGAATTGTTCATTTATGTAATGTAAAGGAGGTTGCCCTCTTGAAGAGGCTGAATTCTAAGGCATTGATATATCTTTTCTATCTTTTCTTGAGCCGGTTTCATAACATTTGGTATCAGAGCTTTGGATTCTAGGGTTTCACTGCTCCAAACAAGTCATCGTGGAATTTTCACTATAACTTTTTTTCTGCGATGTTTCAGAAGTTGAAAAAAAAAACCCATTTGAGAAGAAATCACGTTCAATCTCGGGTCCGAATTTCAGATCTTTTCACGCTATATTTGCGGAGATATGATCTGAGAAAGTTGGTCTTTTTGCAGACTCCTGAATTACATTCCAAACAGGTGATCTGGGGAAAATTGTCATAACTTTCTCTCTAAGCATAAGATTGAAATTTCGTAAGACGGTACAGAAAAAGGACAGACTGTAGTTTCTTGTATATCTCTTTCAAAGCTAAAGGTCAAAAAATTGACACGTGGTACTTCATACAATTTCGCTCTTCTGGAAAGGTCTATAATCACGTTGTCTTGGGAGATTGTGCATAACTCTTTCTTGGAGAATCCAATTTGGGTCAGACTGGTGGTATTGGAAAGAGGACACAGAGGGATACTATAGATAGTAATTTTAGAACTTAAATATCCGAAAATACAGAGTTACAGTCGTTTCAAAATTGAGGTCCTAAAATCAAGAAAAAGCAAGATGAGGAAGTTTGATGGCAAGGATCCGATAAATTGGATACTTCAGATGGAGCAATATTTTGATCTACATGGTGTACCACTATTACAAAAGGTATGTATTGCATCTTCATATTTAGAACCGGATCATTTTTTATGGTATAAAGGGCTTTGTTCTCGTAAACAACTTGTTATGTGGTCAATTCTCACGGAGGAAATGATAGCACATTATAAGGATACAAAGAGCAACACCTTTTTTAGAGCAACATGACAACAATTGGAAAGAGTAAAAGGGCTGTGACATATTGGAAAGTAAAATGGAAACAAGGAAGTCTACCCCTCACAACTATAAAGAGGGAAGTGTTGTTTTTCCTAGCCTTCCACAACCTACAAGGGTTACACCACAATAATTGGAAGAAAAAAGAGAAAAAGGGCTTTGTTACAATTGTGACAGCAAATGCACTAAAGGTCATAAGTGTGCTAAGAAGAAATTATTTTACATAGAGTATGAAGAGGAGGAAGAAAAGGATCAAGAAACATCAAAAGAAGAGGATATATGCCAGGACCCAACCCCAGAGAAAGAAGAAATGAATCAGACCATATCTTATAAACTATTGGCAAGAATGACCACTCCTCAAACTCTCAAGATAGAAGGACATATCAAGAAGAAAAAGGTGCAAGAAGTGAAAGATCACATCAAGAAAGAAGAATTGAATCTAACCATATCTTCTAATTCATTGGTCAGAATTACCACTCCTCAAACTATCAAGATAGAAGGACATATCAAGAAGAAAAATGTTCAAGAAGTGAAAGATCACATCGAGAATCAAGAAATGAATCCGACCATATCTTGTAAAGGATTGGAAGAAATTACCACTCCTCAAACTATAGAGATAGAAGGGCATATCAAGAAGAAAAAGGTTCAAGAAGTGAAAGATCACATCAAGTATCAACAACAATTTCTCCAACTTTTAAAGGATAAGGCCACTTCCGTGCAAAATCAAATGAAACAACAGGTAGATCAACATTGTAGTGAAAAATATTTTGATGTAGGTGATTGGATATTTTTACTGCTACATCTCAAGCAAGCTATTTATGAGAAAGAAATATTGGCCATACTACATGCACTTAAAAAATTGTGACCTTACTGAATGGGGAGACTCTTCAAGGATAAGGATGTGGAAGCATTGCTTTGTGCTATTTCTATTATCCAACCAGATTGGATAAATGAATCAAGAAATGAATGGAAGAAGGACGAAGAAGTATAGCCACTTATTCAAAAGTTGCAAAAGATCCCAATTCAAAAAATATTTCCTGAAATTGAAGAGGAAGAAAAAATCATATTAGAACCTGGAGCGGTCATAGAAACAAGAACTCGACAACTACGAAATTAATCAATTTCAGAGTATCTCATCAGGTGGAAGAACTTACCCGTTGAAGATTCCACATGCGAGGACAAGAATTTTATACAGAAGCATCAAGAACTAGTCAAGCGTTGAGGATAACGCTTTTTGAAGGAGAGGGGCATGTTAGGCCCCTATACTACTAGTGTAACTCCTTATTGTTATTAGTAAAACCAACTTATTATATTGATGTACCCATGTAGTGCCCATATTGTTACTATTGTGCCCCATAGAAGCCCACTATTATTATTATTGTGCCCTTATATTATTATTGTTATGTCGGCTTTGATTATGTTATGACCCCTTAGATTCCTATATATAGAAAGGAGGTCTTTTCATTTGTATCATCGAAAAATTATTCATTTATGTAATGTAAAGGAGGCTGCCCCCTCAAAGAGGCTGAATTCTAAGGTGTTGATCTATCTTTTCTATCTTTTCTTGAGCCGGTTTCATAACAAATATTCTCGTGTAAGTGGTTGGTGATATATATCAATATTTAATTATAAATTAAATATTTAATAAATTAATATTTATGTGTAATTAAAAATATGTTAATAACAAAAAAATCAATTTAATATGCACTAATAAAATGACACAATGCACATGTTATGTAATTTCTATAACATTCAAAAATACAATTTAAACAATAAAAAATTACACATTGTTTTTTTCACTTTAAAATAAGTTTGCACATGAAGAAATTTCATCCCTCTCGGCTTACGTTAGATCTTTAGTTAATATGGATTTTATTTTTATTTTAAATCTAACATTTTATTGATTTAACCATTATAATATATATAATGTGAATTGATTTAAGATTAGTCAAGATTCATCTTAACTCCATGTTTAGAGGGACTAAATCTCATTTCACTCTAAATTTGCATATGGAAGCTAAGATGGATATATTTTAATTTTAGTTTTAGTTATAAGTAATTTGACCAAATTAAAATGCTTTATTGATAACTGTAATCATTAATTTAATTTAATTTATTTTATTTTGACCCAGCCAAAATGTTAAACATTGCAACATCCCAACAATTCTAGGCTCGAGAGCCCCTCTAGCAATAATTATAATTATAATTTTATTTTTTAATTTAAATGTTATTTTATTTTGATCGCGTCAAAATGTTTAACAAGACATTATAGCATTTGTACCATACTGAGCAGAGGATAAATCTTTGGAGGCAATAATGATTTTTTTTTACATAAAATTATCATTCCATGTAGAAAACTTCCATTCCCTATCCACTCCACCCCTTTTAATTCAACTCTCTAAATAATTGTTCTCTTTTATAAAAAGGATTTGATCTCTCAACACTTTGTAGATGAAGAGTAAAACTAAATCTAAACAAAATTAATTATTAATTATAATAAATTATAATTATATATTTTTTAATTATAATTATTAATTCCAATGTGTGAGAATGTGATTGTGTTATTCATATTTTTGACTCTTTTCGCTTAATAAACAACCAAACCAAAATGTGTGTGAACAAATTAGATGGATCACTCTCAAAATTTTGATTATAATGGTGCTCAGAGATAAAAAACTTTCAAAAAACAAAATCTTCGAGAATTCAGAATCTGGATACACCGACTTCTTTTTAACATTGAAAATTAGAGTACCAATTTTATTTACAACGAAAATTCAACCTTGAAACTGCCTTAGCTTCCAAATTTTACACTTTGCACCATTATATTGTGATTAAACCAGAGAGACTGATTATGGCAGAAGATCATCACATGAAAATACAAAAAGGAAAAACCTCCACGGTTGAACGTGTCATAAAAACCCTACCCGATATTCACCGTAATCACATTATTGATTTCCACTTCTTCATCTAGGCTTTGATCTGGTCTAACTTGTACACGTTGGGAATACTACTTGTAGCGACATCTGCAGAGTGGAGCATGACCTCAAACAAAGACTTTGGAGACCCGTTAGGTCATCCACCACTTCTGGGAGTGTCAAGAGATTGAAGCACCCAGTCAAATCAAGACTTTGGAGGCCTATCAAGTTCCCCATCGACTTTGGGAGCCTCTACAGATTGAAGCAATAGAACAAAGAGTTTTGAGGTTCGTCAAGTTCCCTACTGAGTCTGGGAGCATTTGCAGAATGGAACACCTGGCCAAGTGAAGATTATGGAGGCCCATCAAGTTCCTGAACGACTCTGGGAGTGTTTTCAAAGTGGAGCACAAGTCCAAGCCAAGACTTTGGAGGCCAGTCAGGTTCCCAACAGAGTCTGGGAGTGTCTACAAATTGGAGCAAGCGGCCAAGCCAAAGCTTTGAAGGCCCCTCAGGTTCCTGACCAACTTTGGGAGCATTTGAAAATTGGAGCACCTGGCCAAGTTAATAATTTGGAGGCCCATTAGATTTCCGATCGAGTTTGGGAGCATCTACAAATTGGAGCACCGGGCCAGGCAAAGACTTTCAGGGCCCGTCAAGTTCCCAACTGAGTCTAGGAGTGTTTGCAAATTGGAGCACATAAGCAAGTTAATGCTTTGGAGGTCCATTAATTTCCTGACCAAATATGGGAGTCTCTGCAGATTGGAGGACCCAACCAAGCAAAGACTTTGGAGGCCCGTTAGGTTCCCGAATCAGTCTGGAAGCATCTGAAAATTGCAGCATATGACCAAGCCTAGACTTTGGAGGCCGGTTAGGTTGCCGACCGAGTTTGGGAGCATATGTAGATTCAAGCACCTGCACAAGTCAAGACTTTGGAGGCCTGTCAGGTTCCCAAATGACTCTGGTAGCATATACAGCTTGGAACACTCCAAGTGAAGAGTTTGGAGTCCCGATAAGTTCCAAAATTCATTTGAAAAAGTTTCAAGATATCTAGTGTGCATAACAACTTTTACGAGGCGCTTGAGCTTGTCAATGGACTTTGGAACTTTTGAGAGGGGAGCATCAATATGCAATTCCCTCAATTACAGAGGTGCTTGCAATGTTCACATGCATTACTAAAGCAAGTTTGAACCTCTTCAACGTTTTTCATTGTGGTATATGATAACAAAAACTCAGTTCAACAATTTTTACAATATGAAAAAAAAGTAAATAGATTTGTTTAAATAATGAAAAACAACACTATACGTGAGATTCATGTTGCCAGAGTCTTTTCAGTCATCACCCCTCTATATGAAACACTCTTAAATTCATTAATGGAATCGAGCGAGGTAAATAGGACTTAGGACAACACTCCAAATGGAGATATAATAGTGGTGGTGATTGTTCACCACTCAATACTCGTTCAACAGAATGACTTTTAGCCCTAAGCAGCTACAACCTGCTTGGATTGAAGCTCCCGACAAAGTTTTCAAAAGATTGTTTAGGGCAATTTCCATGAACCATGCTAATTCCATGCACTTGAATTGTTCACCCAGAGCTGTTAGAAACAAGATTGAAAATATTGGGAACTTATAAGATTTCAGAACTTGATAGAAAACTTTGACGGCACAAGAGTATTTAAAAAGTCCATCAAAAGATTCAGAATACTTACAAATGATTGGCTAGACATATTATGAAGAAGATTCTCTATGAAACACCAAAGACGACGTGGATATTCTGGATTCTTGGTGATATTTCTGCCGAGGTCCCATAGGTGGTCATGCATTCTGAGATGGTTCGTACTATCCACCTCCACCAAGCATCTGTTTTCTAGCTTCCAAAGACCCAACAATCCTTCCCAGTCGGATCCATCCTAGACTCTTATAGCAGTATCCCTATCTTCTCCTATAAAGAAACAGACAACGTCTAAGAATATTTTCTTCTCCTCTTCATCGAGAGCATCATAACTAATTCCAAGTGTGCTTCATATATCGTCTGGAAGTACTTTGGAGGTTTTGCGCAATTACGCATTCCAATGCTTCAAATCTTCTTTTCCACGAAGAAGTGCCCCTAGCACTTTAAGTGATAGTGGCAAACCATTGGAAACATGCAAAAACTTTTTAACCAATTCTTTAAATCCTATAACAGGACAGGGTTGACCAAAGGTATGCCAGCAAAAGAGTTCTTGCGAGTGCTCTGGATTGATGCCTTTCAATGTGTAAATGGATGAATCTCCAATACCTGCACTTATAAGCACATTCTTATTGCGAGATGTAATTAAAATTAAGCTACCTACATCAATAGTATCTTTAACCAATCCACATAATGCATCCATTTGATCCATACAATCAATATTGTCTAAAATGATAAGAGCTCGTCGAGACACTTTTTTGAGCCTCTCTATACCTTCATTGTTAAAAATATTTAGGAAACTTAATTTTCACGGAGGGGCAGAGATTTATGATTTTCATGTAGCTACTTTTGTGCAGCTAGCTTCACATACTTGGATTCCGCATACATGGATTTCACAGACTTAGATTTTGTGGACCTAGATTTTGTGGAGCTATTACATAGACTCAAAGATGCAAAATTTACTCATGGAAAAAACTAAGAGTAAAACAAGATAAGGTTGGAGCAACACAATAAAAACTTAGTATTGAATTCTAAAACATGAAAATACATTCACATGAGGCTGCGCCTCATTCACCAAGTAAAAGCTAAAATTTCACGCGGAATAACACACAGTAAAATACTGTAACTATTGTTTTCACTCACCCACCAAAATTTGCTCCACCATTTTCTCCTCAGATACTTTCACTCTCTTTTTCTCTAACCTCTTATTCTCTAACCTATCAAAATGAATTTTTACTTTCATACATAATTCAACATACCATTTTACTTTAATTCATGATAGAGGAAAGTAATTAATATGATGTTGTTGTTTGAGTGTAATCAAAATCACACAGGTGTTTCTAGAGTGTGGGCAATAGTCACTGAATGAATGCTTGCCCATATCTATTTACCAAAGTACATTGACTTCTTTAAATTCTTTGCCGAGTTTTAGAATAGTTCACGTGTGGCTTCAGTCCTTCCATCTTAAAACAAAGACGCAACCTGCAAAAATACGCCTAAAAGGTATGCTGTTGTCAGGCTGTTTATTGCAGTGGTTGGGATTATTATTTCCAACACTTCCCCTTAATCAAAATTGCCACCATTTACAATTCCCAAACAATTTCCGAGATAAAAAAACTTTCACCTACCAATGGATTTGTGAAAATATTAGCAAATTGTTCCTGTGATCTGTAGTGCTGCAACAAAATTTCATCATTGTTAATCAACTCTCTAATAAAATGATATTTAGTATCAATATGCTTGGTCCTTTTGTGGCAGACAAAATTCTTTGACAATGCAATTGCTGAGGTGTTGTCGCAGAAAATAGTTGTTGCGCCCTCTTGGTCATGACGAATATACCCCAACTTCCTTCTCATCCAAACTTCTTGACACGCTGTTGTTGTTGCTGCGACATATTCAGCTTCTGTAGTTTACAGTGACACTATTGGCTGCTTCTTGGAGGCCCATGAAATGGCTTCAAAATGAAAATGAAAAACATATCCTGACATGCTCTTTTTGTCATTGAAACTGCCTGCCCAATCACCGTTAGTGTAACCAACTAGCCTGAAATCACTTGTTGTAGTGTAAAATGCCATACTATTTTGTCCCATTGACATACCTCAGAATCATTTTCTCTACTTGCCAATGTGTCTCCTTGGGTGTCTCCATGAATCTTGATACCAAATTTACTACATACATTATATCTAGCCTAGTGGCGGTCAAATACATCAAGCTACCTATCATGCTTTTGTATAATGTCGGATTGACATTGCTGCTGCAATCTTCTTTGCTCAACTTCAACCCTATGATAGTTGGAGTTGGTGTAGACGTGCTATTTTGCATTTTAACAACCCAAAAAATAAGGAAATCATCACTGTCTATAAAGATCAAATCATCTACATATAAGACAACAATGAGAATCAGCAATAAGGAAATCATCAATAAGGAAATCAGCAATAAGGAAATCATCACTGCCTATAAAGATCAAATCATCTACATATAAGACAACAATGAGAATCTTACCTTTGGTATTTTTGATGTAGAGTGTAGGTTCACCATCACATTTGTCGAAACCATTGTCCAACAAGTAAGCATCTATCCTGTGGTACCATGTGTGCGTTGCTTGTTTCAACCCATAAAAAGCTTTCCTCAACTGATATGCTTTGTCTTCTTGGCCTTCAATCTCGTAACCAGGCGGTTGCACAACATACACTTCCTCTTTCAACACTCCATTCAAGAACGTTGATTTTACGTCCATTTGATACACTCTCCATTTGTACTGCGCGACAATCACCACAACTACGTGTATTGTCTCCATCCGTGCGACTGGCGCGAACGTCTCCACGTAATATCTTCCATGCTACTACTTGTATCTTTTGACAACTACTCTTGCTTTGTGCCTTTCAATCTTTCCCTTAATGTTGCTTTTGGTATTATAGACCCACTTCACTCCAATGACATGTTTTCCTTTCGGAAGGTTCACCAACTCCCATGTGTCATTCCTTTCTATTGCTTCTATTTCTTCCTCCATTGTCGCAACCCATTTTTCTTCTTTGACTGCATCTTCAAAGTGGATTGGGTCATCTACGTGAAAAAATAATGCAAATAAAGAATTCAGACTTGTGCTACTATCAACTTCATCTTACTCATAAATTTCATTTAAATTTATGAATTTTGGTCTTCTTGTGTTTGTTGAAGATGGCCTTGACATTTCACTTGGTGTCGCGCTTCGCGGTGTGCTTGGAGAAGCACTTGCTTGGCTATGTGAAACTATCCTATTATTTATTGATGGCATTGCTTGCTGCCTGCTTTGCTGTTCTTGAATAGGAGTAAAGGGAGTCGGTGTTGAGGAATTATTTGTTGCTGTTAACTCCTCTCTGTCCTCATGTGGTATACATTCTTTGACATTGATTGTCTTCTCTAAACTTCCATCCCATGTATTAGCTCTCGAATTTGCCTCAGGCTGAGGAAGGCGAAACTTAAGGCAACATCAAACCAAGCTCAGCCTCGTAGCTAGCCCTATGAGGACAGGAGAGGGATCTCTCTGGGTCTATCTCAGCAAAAGGTCTTCAAAGGGACTGAGATGACCGATAAGAATACTGATTTTAGGCTAGTAAATTGATAAAAATAGTTTGATTTAAAATTTTTAGGGTTTTGTTGGAAAACAGGGAAAGGCAATTTTGGGTGCGGGGATGAGACACAGTTTTTGCAGAGGTATTTTTGGGGCAAGGTAGGCAATCGTCCTGATGTCTTTAAAGGAATTGAATGGATAGATATGACTGGTGAGGAGCTAAGGAGAGCAAGAAACTTTTAGGAGTTCTCCTTAGACAGATGAATACATAGATATTAAACAAACTTAAAGGCAGAGCATAGAAACCATGAATTCTACCTTAACACTTCATTTGCCTAATTTGCAGAAGGGAAAAGTGAGAAAATGATACACATAACAAACTTAAAAGTACATAAGAGAAGCACACCATCAACACAAATAACCACAGGAATCCCAAAGAGTGCTGCAAAACCTTGGTCTTTCCTTTGCCAGAATTGCAGAGATACAATGTGTAATACAGTCTAAGCTTATTCCTCAAGAGTCCAACCATGAAAATGACTAAGAAGATACATAATATAGGCAAGCTAACACATTTCCTTGCCTCTAGGGGTCAAGCTCATCATCCTAGGAGCTGTTTCAACCAATTCTAAACAAAGCACTACAATCTAGGCAATCAAAACAACTTGCCTCTATAAGCTAGGAAACCAATTCATTCATTAATTTTTTGCTATTTTATGAATGAATCTTCTAGAATAGGTAAATAAGTGTCATGTAAACATAAAATTTTATTAATTACATCAAAGAGGGTGAAAAATCCCACCACAAGTCAAAACTGGTCAAACTGGTTGCGTTTTCCTGAGCTGAAGATGAAAATTTTGGAAAATATCTTGATGCGTAGCGCGCCAAAACCCTACGCGTAGCGCGCCTTTCCACCCACTTTTGGGGCACTTCCTGGCATCCAAATTGAGCTCAGGTGGGCTTGTTGGAAAGTTATGGATGTCTACTTTCCAACCCAAGTGTAATTTTTTAATTTGGAGTTCAGTTGCCCCTCCAAAAGTGCATTCTCCCAAGACTACTTCCTGTGTGTCCAAAAAGGGGCAGTGAGGTCATTTTTTGCATGTTTTTTGACCTTTTGGGGACCCAAAATTTGATGAAATGACTTGGTAGTGGCTGAGCAGGTGTATTTCATCATTCCAAATCCAAAAATGCAAACCTTTCGTGAATTGGACCTCCCGATCTTCAGGGTAGCGCGCGGCGCGCTACGCGTTGAGCCAAAACCCTGATGAGTAGCGCGCCTGAGCCCTATGCGTAGTGCGACTTTCAGATGCTTTTTGGAGGCCTTCCCGGTGTCCAAAGTGGGTGTAGGATAGCCCGTTGGAAAGGTCTTTGAGTCTACTTTCCAACCCAACTGGAAGTTTTCAATTTGGAGGTCATTTTCCTTGTAAAAAATTAAATCTCCCAAGACTGGTCAAAATGTGCCAAATGAGGCTGCCTCAAGGCAGAGTGCTGTTGCAGTCAACTTTTGAATGCCTTTCTCAACTCCAATTTGAGCTCATGATAACTCATTGGAAATCTCTTTGCGTCTAGTTATCATTTGACTCATCAAGCAAGTCATTTGGCCAACCAAGCTAGGAGAAAACTTGATTTTCCCAAGGTCACTTCAGAGGTGCCTTCAATTCTCCTGAGGCAATGATATTTTTGACATTTCTCTAAAACCATGATAACTGTGTAAAACGTGAAGGAGGTTTTTCTTCCTTGGCCTGTTTTGGACATAAACCTCTCTCAGTTTTCCAAAATTCATCTTTTATTTCTCAGAAACATCATTTTAGTGAAACCTATCCCGATGTGTGGAACAGAGAATTTGTCGAAATGAAGCGAAATGAAGGGGATAGGGGGCTTCTAAATTCTTGAGGAAATTTTTGGGAGTAGGGAGGGATGTTAGGAAGCAGGGGAAAGTGGAATCTCAGAAATCTAGTGAGGCGAAGGGGTCCAAAAGGGAAAAACACAGGTCCAACCTAGAAAATTGCCAAGTTGTAGCAAGAAACTAGGGTTTGCGCGAAAATGAGGAATTTGAGGGATCTCAGTGATGGGAAGCATTTGATATGGTAATTTAAGGATAGGGGAAGGTGTATGAACATCAGGATACAAGTTTTTCCAATGATTTGACCGTCCAAGAGAAATTGCCTTCAAAACCCTAGGAGAGGGAAATGACCTTACCTAGGCGCAACTGAAGCATGAACAAGGTGTAAAATGACTCATTAGACACTGACATGATAATGAAAACCCTATGAATGATGATAGACTCAGCTGAATAGTGACATAGATTGGCATTTGGGCAATTTTGAAAAGAGTGAAAGCAAACCCTAGACCTAATGCCTAGTGACCAAATTTTGCTTGAAGACTCACTGAAATGACAAAATTTGACCTTGACACTCTGAGACCACTTTGTAAGAGCATATTTGATCACTGGAGGAAGGCTACAAAGACTGACACTAACACCATGCTTCTGCTTCTATGAACTACACATCTCTATTGATTATGACCTTCTTGGTTGATGGATTGTAGAGCTTGTATGCCTTGGATTCATCACTGTATCCAACAAATATGCATTTCTCCCCCCTGTTGTCCAACTTCTTCCTTAACTCATCTGGGACATGTGCATATGCCACACATCCAAAAAATCTCATGTGAGTGACATTTTTTTTTCTTCCACTCCATGCCTCTTCAGGAACAATGTTCTAGATGCTTTTGGTTGGACATCTATTCAAGATATATGCTGCACAAGCGACAACTTCAACCCAATAGTCATTTGGCAAATGCTTTGCCTTCAACATACTCCTTGCCATCTCCATAATAGTCCTAGTCTTCCTTTCTGCCACACCATTTTTCTACAGTGTTGTTGGGCAGCAAATCCCACCATAGCATGTTTTTGGCGCTTAAAGCCTGAGTTTTGGTCAACATAATGTGAATACTCCACGAAATGCGGGTGCGGAGTGCGAAAGTTTAGGATGAGTCATAGGGTTGTCCGCCCTAAAATAATGTAAATGAATGTTGTGTCGGCCTACCCATGGTCGATGGACCATGGGATTGTATAAATAGAGTGAGGCTCTAAGTGTAAAGATAGTTGGGAGTTTTTGAAAAGAAATAGATAGATGCAAAGGAATGGTTAGAGGATAGAAGTGGATCTGAAGGTATTGGGTCGTAGTAGTAGGTAAAGAATTTGCAGCTGAGTGCGCAGAGGCCTAGTAGAGTTTGTAGCTGAATGTGTAAACCCTTATAGCTGAGTGCACAAGGCGGAGTCAGGTTTGCATTGAACTGAACTTGAAAAGGATCATTAATAAAGCTAAGTTGATTCAACATATTGTGCATCTATTTCATAGATCTATATTTTGTTGTTCAGCGTTAATGGTATCTATTTATGTATATGCGTGCACTTGTATGTATGTTTATGTTTGAAAACTTTCTAAGTAATCAATGAAAAGAACCTAACTAAGGAAAACTTGGGTAATTAATATTGTTCACACTTCGGCCGGATCTGTGTGAAGGCAGTCCCACAGGATGCAAGGAGCCCGCTGGTGTGTGTAATCTAATAAGCGCGAAGGCTAAATCGCATGCCTATCGCCCATATCAGACATCCCTAGGGTGCGGAAACCTAGTTCCAGCACCCTCCCATACTACTTCGGATGAGACCTCAGTCTATGCTCCGTGGAATGTTGCCGAAAGGGCCAATAGTACCAGGATTTGCTTGGCTAAACTCACTGTTGTACCTGGGTCAGGCCCCATTTAGCCAACAAATGGTTCCATTGCTGGGACTGGGATCTGCCTAAGGGATGTATGATGTTGTGCCATTGGAACCCAGCAAAGAAGGAAATTGAAGAGTTGTTAGACAAGAAGATTCACGGGTTCGTGACATAGGGAAACAGAACTCCACAAGTATCTGAGAAAAGGTGGCTGGATCGTTGCGTGTATATGGAAATCCATGAGATTTTCTTCACATCATTTCCTTCTGAACTGTATGAGTGGATCACGAGGTTAGTTGACAAACAGGGAAGGTGTAAGATTGACCAACCGACAGTGTGGACTCCGGAATTAGTGCACAGACTAGAGGCATCAGAAGATAAGATTGTGCAAGCTATAGACCATTGGCTCGACTGGATAATAGGGGGATTTATCACTAAGTTTGCGGTAGACACAGCTGTGAGCTACAGTGAAGCAGAATGATGGTTTCTCAAGGGACTAGGAGGTAAGTGTTGTGGGGAAAAATGCCTATGCAGGACGATCCTATCCACCTAAGGTGTGACAGTGCCTTAGCAACAAACAAAGCCAGCTATTCTGGTATTCTTCCTTTATGAAATGTGAAAGAAGAGAGATAAATAGGACTTACCAGTGTCTTCCGTTTGTCCCTCGATCCAGTATCTCTTCTCTTTGGGTGTTCACAGCTACTCGCCTTCTTGCTCGTCCAGCTTCAATAGATTCCTGCAAGATCACAAGAGAACAGCTACTTGCGACAAGAGAACAGCTACTTGCGACAAGAGAAGAACACTACTCAAAGACAGATATTCACATTCATAATTGATTCAGGATTAGAAATAAATCAAATACACTAATGCAATCATACATCAAAGATACATCAGTATATAGGAGAAACCAAGATAGCTTTATTGATGAATAACAAGGTTCAGGAAGAGATACAACCCAGAGAGGTCCAATCCAGCATCTCCTTCCCAGCAAATGGAATTCCTATCTTCACCTCCCTTCAAAGCATTAAGCACCCAATGATCTCAGTCTCAAACTAGCAGCAATTCTTTGCAATAACAAAATTCCAGCCCCCCGATCTCATGGAGGAGAGATCCATATATAGATGTTTGGAGAGAGGATGAGTCAGCTTGAGATCTGACTAGTGTCCTCTCCCTCTATCAGTTCTTGATTCCACTTGGAGGTTCTTGCTTCCACTTGGAGATTTGGAACCTCTTACTCATCACTAGTCGAATTTACTGAGGCAAGTGTCATTTTGGAAGCTTCCTGGGTTTTGACACCTTGAGGAATGAGCCTGCCACATGTCCAATCTCGCTCAGCGCAGGTAGCCAGTGTTGGATTTGACATTCAGCACAGGTAGCCAGTGTTGGCTTTGACATTCAGCGCAGACAGCCAGTGGAGCCATTGACATGATCCTGAATTGACTTGTTTTTGAGCAGTTTCAGGTGGAGAACTTCTGTGAATTGCTGTGGTTTGTTAGCCTTGTTCCTCTAGGGGTAGGAACAACATGTTTAGGGACTTTGGATCCCTTAGATTATGGACATTTCATGCTCAATGCTGTAAGGCACAAAAATGTCTATAACAGTTGCCCCCTAAAGTATGAGACCATTTATCGGGTGAAATGCTTTATCCAGGAGGGTCCGAAGTTCATCCAATGCTGGGAGGAGACCTGTAATAAAATACAATACAATACATTATTTTTCATACTGCTTTCATGATCTAGCTGAGGCGGGCATTCCCATGCTCAGCTTTATAAATTCATTTCTTTGTACATAGAACAAACAATCATCTGATGGTAGACTGATAATTTTGATGAAATTATCATCCTTTGGGTAGGATGATCATCTGCTGCAATGATGTACATGTCAATGTATTTATCTTTCCTGAATATATATCGCAGCCCGGATGGATGAAACTAGATCCGGGGTCTTCAAACTCGTTCGATCTTCACTCTAAGTACAAGTCGATCCATGTGAGAAATGTTCTGAAGTCGAACATGGAAAGACATCGCTTGATTACCAGTCAATGAGGTAAACCGTTAACAAGCGCGAGAGGAATCACCGATAATGATAATGACCCTCAAGGTACTGCAGTACAATTCACGTGGTGTGAATAAAGGACTTGGCGTCGAACACCACGCAAAATCTTTCGGTTGAAGGTCATTGATGTATACCTGTCGCCGGAAGTGAGAAAACTTGCCATTGAGGCATGCAAGCTTCAAAGTACTAAAGGGGTTGTTCCTAGATCATCTTCTTGGATAATGAGCTGATGTCGACAAGAAGCGATCCGTCAAAGGAGGGCCTTAATGAATCCCACATCAATGACACGGAACGGAGCTAATGATTTTGATGGAGGTGAAAACGATCTGTGACATATGATTCAGGGTGGCGGTCATGAAAGGATGAAGGATAATGTACGGCAGTGGATGGGACACGGTTGACTTCTCTGAATGACTTCTCTTGAACATATGGCGACACTGATGTGATGGATCGGTAGCATTACCCCAAATATGGATGGTATGGCGAGACCATGGTGATGTGGCCGGTGAATGAAACAACCCAACCCAATTGTGGTATGGAGGAAAAGTGTCATGTTCAAGAGCGACTTGCTACCATCAAAGTTCTCTTTAGTTTCTCCCAATTTTTCCCCAGTCATTGCTGACCAGTACCTCTTTATTTTTGTCAAGCTTGAGGAGGATAACATATGCTTGTTCTATAACCTGCCCTTCGGGCAAGCCCATCGCTATATTTTAACGAGCCTAGCGATAGGGAAACTCGTTCTCGTCTAAAGACAAGTTTGTCGCTATTTAATGCTTTTAACGAGTCTAGCGACAAAGACAACTCGGTCCTTTTCATTTTTAGAGAGTCTGAAAAGGTACGTAAAGTTAACTCCAAAGGTCCTTTTTCGTCATCTAATCCCTTAAGTCCGAAAAAGTATAAAACAATACAGAAGGGATGAATTTTCGATCTTTTTTAACGAGCCGAACAAAACAAGCGCTCGATCTTTTTGTGCAATAATCCCTCAGGTCCAAAAAGATTAAAATCTAGAGGAGGGATAGCACTTCCGGCCGCTTTAACGAGCTGGAAGGCCAAAACTCGGCAATCTTTTCATATTTTATGAGTCAGATGAAAAGAGCTTAAAGAAGACTCGTCTTTTGAGGAACGAGTGATAAAACGGGTTAGCAGTTGATTCCAGGTACAGGTTGGAATTTTCCAATCACGGCAGTGTCACAAGGATGGCTAGGTGAAATCACTCTTCGCAGCTGTTCCTCAAAATGGGTAAACAATCATATGGAGGCGAACGATCGGCCAAATGAAAAGTGGAGGTGATGGTGCAAACACGACCAAGGCTTTTAATGGCTGATAAATTACATTCACAGTGGTTATTTACCGGGATAGTTCATTTTTTAACGAGCTTAAACGCGGGTTGAAACATTTGCTCGGTCTTATGTTTATTTTTTAACGAGCATGAACTATGCACTAAAACTGCTCGGATCTTGCGTTTATTTTTTAACGAGCATGAACTGTGTGCTAAAACTGCTCGATTATCCAGTCATATGATAAGAATGTCTCATTAAGATTCTATTTTTTACTGGAGCTTCATCTTTAAAGCTTTGCTCCACATCCTTTCGTTATGCAAGTTTGGTTACGACTAATCCTACGAGTTTAAAGGGTTAG
This sequence comes from Pinus tabuliformis, assembly GCA_031772625.1. NCBI lineage: Eukaryota > Viridiplantae > Streptophyta > Pinopsida > Pinales > Pinaceae > Pinus > Pinus tabuliformis. The sequence continues at coordinate 952,411,779 of CM062806.1, forward strand.
ACCTACAGGTTTAAAGGGAGGACCTAAAAATTTAAAAAATAAATAGCCGCCCCTTGCTTGCACTCCAAAAGGTTTGCATGCCCCCAGGTATAAAGTACGATTTCAAGGTTACCCCTACTTCTTTTCCGTCAAAACATTTTTTTTAATGAGAGAGGATTACCTCTTTCAGGCTACCCAAAGATTGTCTCGTTAATCTTTCAAACAAAACACTTCCTCGGCGATGTCTACTGAGGTAGACAAAGGTGAATGACTTTGGCGCCAAACACATAACTTTGACAAAAGAATCCTATTCTAGAATAACCCCTCTTCCTATATGGACGGGGTACAGACTAGTCATATTCTCCTGCGGAAACCTACCCTATACCCAAAGTTCTCCTGCCGAAGCAGACCAGGACACATGCCCCCTGGGTTCTAGTCATATCCTCCCGGATTACTCGCACTCATTAGGAGGACGGACCGTGGGTTGAGACACTTCTTGTGTGAAGAGACCATTTAGGGATGGTATATGACTATTTGCGATGCGTGATCCGGGGAATGAAAGTTGGTCTACGAGCTTGACCATTCTTCCTTCATGCAGAAAACACATTACTCTAAAGAGTGATGAGACGATGGCTCCCATGCAATATATATAGTCTCATCCAAGGAGTAGGTTATAATCCAAGGGTCCTTGAACGACCATCCTGTTCATTTGAACGGTCTTCCCTTTCAATTTTATGGGCACATTGGGGAGGATCCCTAAAGGTTGACTGGTTCCTTTATCGAAGCCTGATAGATTTCTCATTTCAGGCAAAAGTGCTGGCGAACCAAGCGCTTTCCAAGCAATAGAGGTAAGGATACTCACAGATGCCCCTTCATCAATGATAGTGCTAGCCATTACCATTCTGTATATTTGGACAATAATTCTGAATGGTATGGCTGCTGGTAACCGGGGTCTGCCTAGTTAGTTCCAATTGAAGGACACAACTAGGTTGCTTGGTGGTGGGACCGAATATACGGCCGGGTATGACCCTGACAAAGTTCCTTCCTACGATAAAGGAATGGGCACATTGCCTCCATGCTCGTCAGAGTCTGTGTTGATGAAAAGAATCTGGATGGTGTCATCCTTATTCTCTTCTGTGATGATATCATTCGAGGATAGAGCCTCTGAAGGCAAAACCGGGTCAACTGCCGCCTCAACCTTTTGACTTTCGTCAGGTATGGATTCAGACGGTTCATCCTCAATGATAGGTGCTTTGGTTGACCATCTGGGCGGGCCAGCCGGATTCTCAACTGGTGAAGGACTTGGCAGGAGTTTTTGATATCCAGGAGGAAGTTGCGCTCGTAAAATCGAGCGATCTTCCAAAACTCTCTTAGCCTCGTCTAAGAAGGGACAACGGTGGATGGCATGGTTGCCTTCACACAGTCTGCAGGGAAATCTAGCTTTCCCTCTCTGTCCTGTGGCTTCACTTTCACTAGTGGACAGTGTGCAGTCAACATGGCTATCAGAGGTTGACGCCACCGAATTGTGCAAACGGGGAGACCAGTTCCTTAGTATCCGAGGGATGCAGGGACAATCTCTGTGGAAGTGGTCTCCCTTGCATATGACACATGGCGATTTAGGCCTGGTCAGTGCTGTGTGTGGATTTTTGTCAGACGACACTTGTTTGCCCCCAGTCGCTTTTGGCTTCTTCTTCTTCTTCTCTTTCTTCTTCTTTTCCTTCTTCTCTTTAGGAACTCGGTTTTTTGCTTTACCAGTTCCGTCAAACGAAGAGGAAGGAGGAGAGGAAGAATTATATGAAGTAGAAGGCTGGTGGGCAATCCTGGTCTGGTCTAACTGTTGACTCGACTGTTCAGGAATAGTGGTGTTCTGAATGACATTGGTTGAAAAGAGCCACACTGGTAGGCCAATTGTCAGTCCTGGAAGCGACAATATCGCCATATGGGGCACACCAACATCTCCCCAAGAGGAGAAGGGACTAGGATTTCCACCAAGGGGAATTCCTTGGTTGGTGGGCTCCATCTTTTCAACCTAAAGATCGACGCAGGAATAGAGGGTGATTGTTCCATTTAAAATAAATTTTAACGACGCTTAGACACAACTTGCTTTTTCAATTTTAAAGAGTTGAGAAAAAGCTAAAGATGACTCTAGTCTCCTTCGATGTTTTAACGAGCTCGAAGTGACAAATGCTCGGATGGACTTTTTCTGTTATAGAGTCTGAAAAAGGCCAAAAGAAACTGCTCTGGAGTTCTAGGCAGAGGGTGTGCCAAACTTTTCGCAAAACCGCAGAATACGTTTTAGGGTATGGGCGGTCGATCTTCCTGAATGCTGTGTTCAGTGCATTGCGATCAGTAGGGCGGCCGACACGGCTTCCTAAGGATAAAGGATATATGCCTATAGGGGTCTCCCAATATATACGCAACGGTACGTGGGAGCACAATCCGTACTGGCGCTATCGTCTCTCAGGAGGAATCACCCACCATCCGCGAGATCGACAGTCACCAGGCTTTACGATGCCAGAACACGTCTCTAGCCTAGACCTCTATGTTGTGCGTTATGTTGCAAAGCGTTGTTAAGTTCATTCATTTTATTTTAGGTTGATCTATTTAGAAGTTTGCCTTTTTGGATCACCACGAGATGTATGATACAATTCCTAAATGCAGTCTAAAGATGATAAGCAAGCTTTATATCTTTTCAACTTTGAAAATCCTAGCTACTAAGGGAAAAGAAAGACACCATCTTTTCTCAAAGAGCAATCAACACACTCTAATGCACTTTTCCTAAATCCAACATGCAAACTATCAAAATGCAAATGCACAATGCAGATGTTTGTTTTCCACTTTCTTAGTATTGATGCCTACAAAGAAAGCTTTTTGCACAACTTTGAATTTGCTTTTAAATGATCATTGCAAACAAGTTTACTTTTTCGAAATCAGAAAGGGTAGAAGAGATTACAATACTTAACGATTTTCCAAATGAACTACTTGTTTTGACACTTAAAAGAGACAAACTCAAACCAATAAGCAGAATGAATGTATAACCAATCTGTAAACAGCCAATGAACTCTCTCCTAAGATCACAATCAACAGATCTGAATCAAGGGCTACAGGACGATTATTTCACTCATGCAAAAGGAGACTGTAAATGATGCCACAAACAAATAAAAACACTCACAGTCTTTTGTACAAAAGGAGGCGGAATTTAAGCAGAGAAAAGGAGTTATCAGACTGGTACCTATGCTGGTTACAGGCTGCAAAAATCAGAGATCAAAACAAGGCAAAACAGGGCAGAGAACCCCAGCTGCACAAGGCCTAACTGGATCAGCGCAGGTTCAACACAGGGGTTTTGACATTCAGCGCAGGTAGCCTTCACGGGACCTGCGTTGAAATGCAGAACCTCTTCACTGGGTCTGCGCTGAAGGAGAAACGAGAGTTTCTCACTGGTTCCGGGTCACAGATTGCTGATTAATCTACTGTTTCAGGCCAAATCAAAGCAACAAACAAGGTACAATCAAAGGGATGCTTTGAGGGATGACTAAGATCTATCACAAAGGATCATCAAATCATTTGTGAGTCCATTGTTCAGATCATAGACAAATCCAGTGATTGGATCAAAGCAGCAGCTGCCTACTTTGCATCTGAGCCAAGCAGATGCAGTTCGATTGCTGCTGTTGAGTCTATGAAATAAACAATGATAGAGACACAAATAAAATGACTAAACAGATCTCCCCAGTGGAGTCGCCAATTTGTTGTGGGGAAAAATGCCTATGCAGGACGATCCTATCCACCTAAGGTGTGACAGTGCCTTAGCAACAAACAAAGCCAGCTATTCTGGTATTCTTCCTTTATGAAATGTGAAAGAAGAGAGATAAATAGGACTTACCGGTGTCTTCCGTTTGTCCCTCGATCCAGTCTCTCTTCTCTTTGGGTGTTCACAGCTACTCGCCTTCTTGCTCGTCCAGCTTCAATAGATTCCTGCAAGATCACAAGAGAACAGCTACTTGCGACAAGAGAAGAACACTACTCAAAGACAGATATTCACATTCATAATTGATTCAGGATTAGAAATAAATCAAATACACTAATGCAATCATACATCAAAGATACATTAGTATATAGGAGAAACCAAGATAGCTTTATTGATGAATAACAAGGTTCAGGAAGAGATACAACCCAAAGAGGTCCAATCCAGCATCTCCTTCCCAGCAAATGGAATTCCTATCTTCACCTCCCTTCAAAGCATTAAGCACCCAATGATCTCAGTCTCAAACCAGCAACAATTCTTTGCAATAACAAAATTCCAGCCCCCAGATCTCATGGAGGAGAGATCCATATATAGATGTTTGGAGAGAGGATGAGTCAGCTTGAGATCTGACTAGTGTCCTCTTCCTCTGTCAGTTCTTGATTCCACTTGGAGGTTCTTGCTTCCACTTGGAGATTTGGAACCTCTTACTCATCAACAGTCGAATTTACTGAGGCAAGTGTCATTTTGGAAGCTTCCTGGGTTTTGACACCTTGAGGAATGAGCCTGCCACATGTCCAATCTCGCTCAGCGCAGGTAGCCAGTGTTGGCTTTGACATTCAGCGCAGGTAGCCAGTGTTGGCTTTGACATTCAACGCAGACAGCCAGTGGAGCCATTGACATGATCCTGAATTGACTTGTTTTTGAGCAGTTTCAGGTGGAGAAATTCTGTGAATTGCTGTGGTTTGTTAGCCTTGTTCCTCTAGGGGTAGGAACAACATGTTTAGGGACTTTGGATCCCTTAGATTATGGACATTTCATGCTCAATGCTGTAAGGCACAAAAATGTCTATAACAGTAAGTACATTAAATCTTTGAATACTTGGATTAAGATGCTGTTATGTGAAAAGCGGGTTATAAAAGTACATTAATATTTGGAATGACGCAGAGAAAAAATATCTACAAAGGTAGTGGGGAATTAGGAAATAGTCCCTTAATTTCACCTTCATGAGACAGAGAGAGGAAGAGCTCGCTCGGGTCTCTCCAAGAAGTGCGGTCAATTTGATAACACAATGCATTCCGAAGTTACCACCTCCACCCATCCACCACCAACTTCACCTCCCTCACCTCCATTTCCACCCACTCCACCTCCACCACCATCATAGTTCAGCATGGCGAGTGCGATCAAGCGACCCGTATTCCAAGGAGTAGGGAATGAGGATCCAAACCAGTTCTCGTTCATGGTAAGAGTAGTGTGGGAAGCGCAACGGGTCATGGAAGACAACATTAAGAAGGCTACATTGGTGAGCATGCTGTAGGATCGTGCGTTGACATGGTATGTCAAGCACTCTAATGACCACCCAAACACAGGGATAACAAAGATCCAAAATGCATTGAACAGAGAATTTAGTTGACTGAAATCAGAGACACAGTCAATCGTTGGGTTTAAAGAGATCTTGATGCTTCCAGGCAAGACCCCCTGGTATTTGGATCAGTGGCTAAAGAGTACGATTCGTGAGACTAATATGATGCTAACGGATGCGCAGCACCATGCATGGTTTGTGCCATCTTTGACACCGCACCTGAGGACGACACTGTCACAACAAAAGCTTTCAACCCAGGCCAAAGCGTTGGATATGGCGACGAGGTTTCATGAAACCCCAATACAAGATCTTAGGTTGGGAATTCAACAAATCCACATGCAACTACAGAATCTCTGCCTAGAAATGTAGAGCTTGAAGTAGGATAGGGCACCACGGCCAAAGGTGCGCGAGGAAGTATGGTGCATAAAATGCAAAGGTAAGGGCCATGACAAGGATCACTGTCCAGTATTTGCGAACTACTTGGTAGGAGGGGGACCAATGCCATTGAGACCAGAAGCACAAGAAAGGCCAAGTGCGACACTCGCGTTATGGTGCGCGATCTGTCAGATAGGAGGAAAACACACGATGGATAATTGTAATTTGTTGCAGAAGTATACACAGACTCTTCAACAGTTATTTTGTAATTTCTGTAGGTTGGTAGGCCATGACAAACACACTTGTCGCAATTACGAGGTAATGATGGATCAGACCCCAGCCTATAGGATGCAGACAAAAACGTGAGCCCTCGACCCAACTGCGAGGATGGCGCGCGCTGGATTTCAGGGGGTGAGGTTGAGGACGAGGAGGAATGGGACCATGAAGGGGCCGTAGACAGTTCATTTGCTACAATTTTCGAGGACCAGGGCACTATGCCGGTGATTGTACCGACTCGACGAGGATGTCCTGTTCGTACTGTGCTTAGTTTGATCATGAAATGATAGATTAGATTGTCCTACATTGATCACACAAATGCACGAAAAAGGGGTACTCCAGCCTCCTCTGACTCAGAATATCCAAATGATGAGGTTTGAACCATGCGAAGAAGACCCAAATGTGAACATGGTGCTCAGAAGCGGTGTGACCATAGGGGAGGATAAGGGGAAGAAGCCTGAGGAAGATACATGGGTTCGCAAGGCTCCTACAAAGGAACCTGAGTTTGACTTAGAACATGCAAAGGAAACATTCACGGACGCTAAGAAGAGCTTCGTGGAAGCCTCTACATCAGGTAGTAAGGATCAACCAGAGCCAAGGATGGATCCTTCTATGCTTACTACCTTTATGGAGACATGCCTGAAACTGTTGTGTGACAACAAGGTAGTTAAGGGACTACAAGAACTGATCGGTAGGTGCGCGGGGTCAGGAGAACCACACGTAGTCTGGAAATTGGGGAAGCACACATTGCGCACTAGAAGGGAGATGAGGTTGACTACGCAAATTGGTGAGTACGAAATGGATCAGGTCATCCTAGATCTAGGATCAGACACAAATGTGTTACCGAAGCAAACATGGGAACACATGGGCAGGCCTACGTTGCAATGGTCCCCTATTCAATTATGAATGGCGAACCAATAGAAGATTTTTCCCATGGGGAGGTTGCAAAGGGATAAAAGTTGATATCGAAGGCATGAGCACACAGACGGAATTTGAAGTAATAGAGATTGTTGATGACAATAATCCCTATCCCGCATTGCTAGGAATATACTAGGCCACTGATATGAATGGAGTCATCAACCTGAAGGAGCGGAAGATAGTATTCGAGAAAAATTCCCTACGCGTAGTAGTCCCACTAGACCCAACCAAAGGAGCGTGCTACACTGAACTAGTGCATGACGATGAGCTGGATTGTATTTACCAGATAATGGTGCGGGACCACGATCAGGTGAACCCGACTACAGATGGGAGAATCTTGTGGGAGTGCGACAGCTCCTATACTTCATATTCAGACGAAGAAGTAGAGCGCTAGCAAAACCAGTTGCATGAAGTGACAACGTTGTGATCATTGCGTTGCATGACGACAGAGGCAAGGGAACTGCCAACATATGATGGAGTGACATCTGTGGATGAATTCCTAGAAAAAATTGGAAGCGTAGTACTTGAACAACAGCAGTACAGTGCGTTAGAATGGGCACTGCGCACAACACCCGCACGATGGTGGAGTACACATCAAAAGACCATTGTAAACTGGTGCGAATGTAGAAGGTGGATGCGTTTATGATTTGGAAGCCCCCAGCAGTGAACAAGAGCTAGGAAGCCAGGACGAAGCAGCTTGCGCGCCCACCTGTGTCGATGGGTGCAGACTTGTGTTGTGCAAGCACACCCCAGACTAAGGATTGAAAATTGGAACTAGACGTAGCAACAGGAGAACCAATGTACACCACAAATATTCCACGTCGAAGCATTCAAAAATCTATGCGGAATCATGAACCGAGTTCACTAGGCGAGATGAACTGATTGGGACCTGCGCGTACCAGTGGTTCGATGGGCCTATAGGGCCATGAGCAAAAACCTGAGTGCAGAATGACTCCAACACTGAAGAGAAGAGACGAGACCATAAGAGCAAAGAAGAATCCTCATACAATAGCTTCCACAGTTGGGACAGTACACAAGGACCCAGGTAAAGGAATTATGTAGTTACAAGAAGCCATTCAGCAAGGGAACTTGAAACTTTGCGAACTCGAAGAAGATCAGGTACGGCTGGGAAAGAAAAGCATGTTATTGGATGAAGAAATCCCCAAACTAGAAACCGAAATCGTGCAAGCATGCTGCACCAAGAAACTAAGCATGATAGGACAAAGTATAGCCATTCATACTACTGTATTCCTGCTACCATGGTTGCGACTGCACCTTACTAGACAAAGTAAATAGGGGAGCGCACCATACAAGGAAGAACACGACGCACTGAAGGACGTGAGGGTAATTGAGGGGTGCTCGCAGACTGGGCTGGAAGGTAAAATGAAGCCTCGCACTGGTGGTGCGATGATCTGACTATCCGTAGGAAGCATAGTCTCAGCACACTAAGTAGTTGAAAGAGAGCGCGGGACTATAGAAGAGTCTGTATGGGAGCTGTGCGACAAGGAGGTTACACACAAGACCAGTATGACACACAAGTCACATCCACACATAGGGGGCTGCACTGCCACACAGGTAGGCTGGGAAGTGACCGTTGGTGTCACTGTTCATGACAAGATGTCCAAGTTAAGGCAATGAGGAGTGGGCAGCAGGAAATTAAGACACGAAATCAGAACTAGATTTGGGACTATCTGCTTCCAAGCTCCCATTAATGAGCTGAATAAGGAGGGAATGGTCGAATTTGAATTCAAAACAACCTATAAATCACAGGTGGCTCTCCACCGAACAACCCTTGGCATTTTGAGAATTCAGTTGTTGCGCTATCAATTGGGTATGGACCTGACAAATTTGGAGGCTTTGAGAGCAAGTTCAGTGTTTGAGACATTGCCAAAGGAGACACAGGATTTCCTGAACAGAATGATGTCAACAACTGAGGGAGCCATGTAGAGCCCTACGCCGCTGTTGGGGGATGCACTGGAAATTCCTAAATCACCCTGGACGATGAGGCCCAAAAAGGATCCACAGGCAGCAGGATTGGTTCGTATGTCTCTGCGAAATCTGCAGTTCGGTAAACTGTCTATGGAAGACAAGGGCAAGACTATTAATATTGAGATAGATGACGAGGAGGAGGATCTCCAAGAGTTCGTAGAAGAAATTGAGGTAGATGAAGAAATGGAGGAAGACATTCAGCCAATGCGCGCTAAAGAAAAACTACCCAAGTATGTTCCTTTGCGGAAAGGGAGAGTAAAAGTACCCAAAGGTTTGGATGCCGTTAAAAGCGCACTCCAAACCCCGTTTCTCCTAGATGGAATTATGTTTGAAGGATTGGTTGGGGGCTGCGTGCCCATGATGAAATTTGAAGATTGGGACCTCGCGAAAAGCAAAAAATTCCCACATTTGGAGACCAGCCAACTCATGAAATAGAGCAAGGAGGGGCTAATAATGGTGCTAAAGCCACAGAAATGGCTGCGCGGTGTGGAGGAGGCCGGGCTACTCCACCTACTATGGATTCCACACTTACACCGAGCACCAATCATGATCTTTGTCATCTGGAAATTGCTTTTGCTGGTGCACGATGGGTACTTATGGTTGAAGGAGCCTATTCCTATCACGATAGAGCTTATTCATAGGATTTCTTGGCTTCTGTTACACAATAATTTGTCACCATCCCTGTTACTCCTCTTGTCGTACTTTGGAGAACTCATCCCGGGAGTTATAAGAAGTGACAAAGTCTAAAAACACTTGCATGATGTTCCCCTTAGTATGTACTTCATGTTCCCTGAAGACACCTTCTGAAAATTACCCCTGAAAAGTGCTCTTTTTCCAGTGGCGCGGGTTCACAGTGTCTCACCTGCACCAATCATAGAGATCCTCAAAAGAGGGTGCGACTATTGGTGCTCTGTCTTAGAGCAACGGTCGCGCCAACCAAATTTGGTCATGCTTTTTGCCTTAATGCACGCCCGACTATTGTTTCCTTCATTACATGGAGCTTTTTGAGGATAAAAAATCAGTCTTATGTCGAGCTCTATCCCATCTCCATCTTTTATGGCTTTCGGGGATAATGTTAATCCACAATGGGTGTCTCGGTTCATTGTATCCTCCTCCCTTCTTCATCTATATAAGCTTGTCCTCATGCATTTGACAAGCTAGTTTTTCTGGTGGGAGTTTTTGGGAGTTCTGAGTTCTGGGAGTGAGTTCCGAAGTGCTGAAGTTCTTGAGTTAGAATTTTGTTTAGAGTGCTAGAGATAGTGAAGCATAGAGAGGTGATGCTGCCGATTGCAAGACACACATAGCTGCCCGCCCAGACAGAGGAGAGGTTCAGCGTCAGAACCTTGGTTGTACTCTTCTCTATTTATCATTAATAATAGAAGACTACTATTATGGTTCCACTTTCATTGTTTACATGGTGTTTGATGTAAAGTTATGTCCTTTCTGACTGACATATAATTGCCTATATCAGATTTCACGCTTGTGTTTGCATCGTTCTTTATGTGTGCAGGTGTCCGTTCGCGAGGATAGCGAAGGATTGTGACCGGCCAGGACCAAGGAACGAAAGTAGCTCCGCTTCTTCAACACTAGCATTGGATTCCAAGTAGGTCCTTCTTTACCTATTTTTGTTATTTGCAGTTAGGAACCTGCATAGTAGCTTTGACTGATTGTTGCTAGACCCCTGTTGGGCTAGTGGGATCGCTTCTGTCCGCAGAAGGGATTTACCTATCCAACAATTTGGCGACTCCACTGGGGAGCTAGCTATTTTGGAGTTTGTCTTGCATGTTAATTTTCTCTTGCTTGCTTGAGTCTATGAGCTTTCTGGGTCAGTTGTGAGATTGTTCTTTACTGTTTGATCCATCTGAACACTGTCAGCCCGACCTGGGGTCGTGGTATTTATTTTTTAAGCTGCCAAACTTAATTGGCGCGGTTTTTTATCCAACAGTCGCGCCAGTTGGCGCAGGTTGCAGACTGACAGTCGCGCCAATCGACTGTTAGCGCAAGTTGCAGGCTGACAGTCGCGCCAGCCCTGTGAATTTTGCCTGTGTGTTGGTTGGAAGCTCTTTTAGCTCAGATTTTTGGTTTTTTATATCTTTCACAGCTTCTGGAAGTGTGTTGGACCTCTGGTTGACTGGTTGTGCCTTGATCCTTCAGTTGTTTGCTTATTTCAATCGATTTTGTATCTTTGCCCTAGCATAGCTGGTGGCTTTGCATGTCGAGCCTTCTGTGGGAAGTTCTGGTTGATTTTCCAGTCATCTTGTTACTTGTGTTTCACACCTATCTAGTGATTGTTAAAGCTTGGTTTTCTATGCTTTGAGTGATTCACTTCTAGCCTGTTTGAAGTTTGCTCCACTTCATCACATGGTCCATTGAAAAGTCTTTGTGTTCTTCCTTGCTTTGACAGTTCATCTTGGTGTTTCAGAATTGGTTCTATTTCTATCGAGTGAATTCTGTTTGTCTGTACTTGTGAATATCTCTTAAATTTGCTTACATGCATCATGCCATCTTAAAGGAAAGAAAAACAAAAAATCTTTTGCATTATACTAGTTAGCATTTTTTTGATTTATTGCTTTTAAAAAGAAAAAGAAAAGAAAGATTTTCATTTCTTGTTATTAGCTGCATTAGGATCTTTGTTCTTTGCTGAGTGATCACTTCGTTTGTGTAAAAATCTCCACTCTCCTGTAGATAGAATTCATTGAATGAAATGATATAATTTTGGCATGAAGTTTGCATTTAGGAAGTTTTTGAGAGATCACATACGGTAGGACCAAAAAACTGAAACATAATTCAAGATAAACTTTAAAATCAACTGAATGAACATAACAACGCATTGGAACCTAACGTGAACATTCTAGAGGTCTAGGTAGAGACGTGTTCCGGCGTCTTTAAACCTGGTAGTTTATCGTCGAGTGGTTGGGTGATTCCTCCACGGTGAAACGATAGGTGCCAATACGGACTGTGCTCCCACGTACCGTCGCGTATATATTGGGGGACCCCACTAGGCTATTAACCTTTATCCATAGGAAGCCGAGTCTGCCGCCTTACAAGCCGTAATGCACTGAACACAACATTCGGGAAGATTGACTGCAGTACGGGAAGTCCTTGGTTTTCGTCTGATTGCCAAGGTGTATAAGCAGTTTTACGGATTGTTTGGTAAACCCCTTGCCTAGTTCTCCAGAGCAGTCACTTTTGATCCTTTTCGGACTCCCTAAATGAAAAGGTGCCAGTGAGCGTCTTGTCACTTCGTGCTCATTAAACATTCGAAGGAGACTAGAGTCATCTTTTGTCCTTTTCTCGACTCTTAAAAAATGAAAAGGTCAAGTTTAATGTCTTAAAATTTATTTGGCTACGATAACGTTACCTGGTTAAATCTTGTTTGCGATAGTCTGGGTAGGATCTTGTCTCGTTAGATTCCCTAGGATTTTGTAAAGTCCCATCCTGGCGGAATTACCGCTTTCGTCTTCCGAGATACCAGTTGTGAGTGAACTTTCTATTGTTCCAAGTATACAACCGCTCAATTCTCGTGCTCCAGGCGACGAGACTTACCAGTCTCATTGGAACCCTGTTTGGGAACCTTCTGAAAACGGTATCCCTTTTTGGGAATACACTTCTCCTCGGGTTCCTCCATTTTCTTCCAACATGGAAGACACATCCCCTACTACGACTGATGAATCCGGTATGCCAGGTGGTGAAAATCCTACCTCGATAGTCTCTACACCTGTTAGTGGCACTCCTACTGCTGAGAGGCTACCTCCAGGTTATAGAGCAACAAGCCAGGTTATGTCTTCTCCATTTCCGACCTCCATTTGGTCACAACTCAGTTTTTCCAACACGGGGCTTTTGACTCCACCGAGTTACAGTACATCTGTTACCTCAGTCACAACCGCTCCAACGGTATCTGTGCCTTCATCGACTCCTATGTTTAGTCAATATTCATTCGGAGGTTTTGACCCTGCATCGAACGCCCCACTTGAAGGCCAATACGATCAGTATTTGCCACCTCATGGGTATTTGACGGGTCAACCGATGGTTGAGGTTTCAGTTCCATTGTCAATCGATTGGAATTCCATCGTTTTCCATGGTGGTCAAGCCTCATATGCTCAACCCGACAAACCACCTCAGCAAAACTTACAAGGACAATCCTTCCAAGGAAATCCTTTTGCCTCGGGTGGTCCGTTTTCCACCTCTCAACCCACTAGTAGCCCAGGTCAACCCTCTATGCAACAAGCTCAACCTGGTATCCAGCAGGGTTCCCCTACTGGACACACTGGTCAATCCTTTGTTAATCTCAATCAACCCAATGTCCAGTATGGTCCAATGTCTGGGCAAGTTACTCAACCTCTTGGGCAGCCTTCTGTCCAGTATAATCAACCTTCTGGGCAAGTCGGTTAGCCTCAACCACAGTTAGGCCAACCAACTGCCCAGTCCCCTCAGCCATCTAGTCTGTTAGGACAACCTTCAACTGCGCAACAACAGTTCCAATCCCAACAGGTAGGCCAACCTCAGTATCAACAAGGTTTTCCTTCTGGCCAGATAGCCCAGCCTACAGGGCAGCCTTTTGGCGCTGCTCAAACCGGTCCGTGGCCCCAGACGGGACCCCAAAACCCATCCCAAACTTTTTATCAAACCCAGCCTGGTGTTCAAACTCAATTGAGAGCCCCACCGCTGTATGGCTACCAGCAACCTCAAGGGCCACCTTCGTTCGCCCCATACCAGACCTACCAGCAACTGCAGCCGAACCCTTCACAGACTTATCAACAGCCATATGGCCCATCTGTGGCGTCGTTTGGTAATCCTTATGCTGGGGGGCAAAATACAAATCCCTATGGCCAATTCCCTATGGGGCCAAATCCATCTGGTTGGAACCCATCCTACCAGCAGCCCCAAATGTCTTTTAATCCACAATTACCATTCTTACCGACTTTAGAATTGCTGGATGTGTCTAAGTTGACCAACGATCCTATTCTTCATAATCCTTATTCGCCTCCGGTTCCAAATAAAATCCCTGGTGACTGTCCAAAATTCGATGGTAAAGCCAATGAAGACCCACAAGCCCATGTCATGACTTATCATTTGTGGTGTTCATCTAATTCATGGCTTGATGATTCAGTTCGGCTTCGCCTTTTTCAAAGGACTCTCACTGGCTCTGCCGCTAAGTGGTATATCGAACTTAATCGCGGGTCCTTTCAGGATTTCAATTCTTTGGCTATGGCATTTCTTACCCATTTCCAATTACCCATTCGATATGAAACGGGTACACACCTCCTCACCTCCTTAAGACAAATGACGGCTACGCATATATCTGATCATATCCATGAATGGAGACGGCGTAGACGTATGATCAAATTTTGGATTCCTGACCAGCTTCTTACCGATTGGTTTACGACTTCGTTCGTTCCTCCAATAGCCCGGGATATTGCCATGGGAGCGTGTGTTACTGAAGAGCAAGCTATTGTGCGCGCTCAGTACCTCGATTTAGTTTATTCTCAATCAGGTACATTATATGATTATTTGCCTGATGTCCCAAGACCAGGAACATCTAAAGCCCCGCCAACTCCCACCGTTGACGGTATCATTGGTTCGGTTAGTTCATCCTCAAAGAAAACTCCCGCAAACCCTGGGAAGCAAAAATCGGTTGCTTCGAATGAACAACCTTCCCAGGCACCACCTGTTTCAAATGTTACTTCTGAGGTTAATGCCGTCCAATCCAATACGGCAAACAAGGCCTCGAAAGAGAAGAAGAAAGGGAAGGCGAAGAATAAGCCAGAACAACCCAAACAGGAAACTCCTAAACCTCCACCCGAGGATGGTGCTAAACGCAAAGCCAAGTATCCTTGTCTTATCTGTGATGAGGATCACTATACCAAGGACTGCCCGAGGCGGTCCGAAGTTAGTCGTTTGTTGAAAGGCGCCTCTGGGACTCCTGCGGTGCTCAAAGAACCCTTTCCTACCCAACAAACTCAAAAAACCCAGATGGTGGCTGACCCTTCTCAGCCTCCCTCTTCCTTTGGTTCTCAAGTGTTTATGGCTGGTACAATACCCATTAATATCAGTACTCGCACTAAAGATTATCCGTCATCTGCCGGGAAGGAGCCTGAGGTTCCCTCTAGCGCTCCTCCGTTCAGTTCAGGTCCACTCCATATTGAGAGACCTACCACTGAAACGCCTCTTCGACCCCCTCCAAAAGGAGTACTCAGGAAATCCTCTTACAACCCGAATGCTCGTGCTGCACAGCACTACAACATCGTTGAGGACTTAGCACAGACTCCGTCTGCTATGTCCGCTTTAGAAGTTCTCCAGAGTTGCCCTTCTCAGAGGAAGTCCATGCTATCTGCCATTGGTGGCATAGACCCGGCTGCTTCGGATTTAATCACTTTTGACTTAGAACACCATACTCAGAGACTGCCTCCCCAAATTGCCTTCCTTATACAGGTTATTATTGATTCCAAAACGATCCATCGTACAGTCATTGATGAAGGTGCTTCAACTTGCATCATGTCTGTTGCCTGTTGGAAAGCTATTGGATCTCCAACGTTGAGCCAGTCTCCTACTACCTTGGAAGCTTTTGATGGAAGAGCGTCCCATCCCTATGGTATACTCCAACGTTTACCAATCTCTTTGGAAGGGAAGACGGTCGAGATGGAAGTTGAAGTTGTTGATGCTACTCTGACCTACAACCTCCTTCTCGGACGTAGCTGGATATACGCGATGCAAGCTGTCGCTTCATCTTTCTTCCGAATCATTCGTTTCCCTCATCAAGGGAAGATCATTACCGTTGACCAGCTCTCCTTCTTTGCCTCTTCTTCCGAAGGCACTATCCCGTTTGTGGAGCATACCTCCAAATTATCTGCAAATCTGGGGGCTGGACTTTTCAAAGATCCCGCTCTTATGGGTGTTTTTCCACTCCCTCCTCCAAATATCACCTCTGTCAATATGATTACTACTGGTTCTGACCCGTGGATCATACCTCCCGTAGACCAACTAGATTCCTGGGGCAACCGGATGCCGTTGAGCCCTGCCGAGCTTAATTATGTTGAAATCATTGCTGCCTCGGTTCCCTCTTCTACGTTTACTCCATCCTCAGGGCTTCTAGACGAGGCTTCTTCGGATTCCTTAGAAGAAACATTCCTCTCCGACGAAGCCATTATTGAGACCATGTCTCTGGAGGAACCTCCTTGGCATGATTCTCACCATCGTGCCTCATTTCTACCTGCCACGCAGAATTTTCTAACATGCCTCGAGCAGTTCGCTCCTTTTCTCTCGTCACAAATCCTTCAAACGCCTATTCACATTGACCAGGTGTTTTCTGAAGGCAATATGGCGAACATTACACAAACCCAACCCATCGACATCTCTGTCAAACCAGGGATTGTCGAGCATCTTCACATTGGAGTCACTTGTACTCCAGAGGAGATTCAACTTTATTCCAAACTTTTTCGCGAATTTCGTGATGTTTTCGCATGGTCCTATGAAGAAATGCCCGGCATTGATCCGAGTATAGTGGTACATGAAATAATCACGTACCCAGGTGCTAAACCTGTTCGTCAACGTTTACGCCCTGTGCACCCTCGGAAGGCTGCAGCCATTAAGACCGAGGTAGAGAAGCTTCTTAACGCCGGTTTTATTTATCCTATTCCTCTTACAGAGTGGGTTTCTAATATTGTACCTGTAACCAAAAAATAGGGTACAATCCGGGTTTGTGTCGATTATCGTGATATAAACAAAGCCTGTCCTAAAGACAATTTTCCCACACCCTTCATTGATCAAATTATTGACGAATGTGCTGGGAGTGAAATGTATTCTTTTATGGATGGTTTCTTCATTGAATCAGGCTAAATCCTCACAAATGTGTCTTCTGCATTGAATCTGGCAGACTTCTCGGGTTTATCGTTTCCCGAGAGGGCATCCGTTTGGATCCCCTTAAAGTACAGGCTATCGTGAATCTCCCTCCCCCAGCTTCTTTGCATCAGTTGCAGAGTTTGCAGGGAAAAGCCAATTTTTTACGTCGTTTTGTTCCCAACTATGCCGAGGTGGCCAAAGGTTTTACACGATTACTAAAACGCGACATCCCATTTCATTGGGATAACATTGCTCAGGAATCTTTTGAGCGTCTCAAGAATCTCCTTGTCTCTGCTCCATTACTCCGTCCTCCGAATTATTATCGCGATTACACGCTGTATTTGGCCGCCGACGACACCACTATCGGCATGGTTCTTGTTGAAGCCGACGATGATGGCACTGAACATGTCATTTATTACCTCAGCCGCAACCTTTTGGATACGGAAACTCGGTATGCTTATGTTGAAAAGTTGGCTTTAGCCGTAGTTTGCGCTGTCCAACGTTTCCGTCATTATATCCTGCTGCGAACAACTACTGTGATTTCTGATTGCAACCCCATGACGTATATATTGTCACGACAGTTGCTCGGGGGCAAGTACTCCAAGTGGATTGTTATCCTATAAGAATTTGACTTGGAATTTACCACTGCCAAGTCCAAAAAATCACTTGTATTTGCTGAGTTAATTTGCTCTTTGCCATCTTCTTCCTCAACTTCATTTGTCGAGGATCAAATTCCGGATGATAGCCTGTTCCTCATTAGCACCCTCGATCCATGGTACGGAGATATAATCATATATCTGCAAATGTCCTCCTTTCGTCTGGGTGTGTCTAAAGACGTTCGGCGACGGATTCGTCACCAATCTCAACCGTACCGCATCATTGGAGACACATTGTATCGTCTCGGCGTAGACTCTATTCTCCACCGTTGTCTTACTCTCGAAGAAGCTGAACGAGTTTTAAATGACTGCCACTCCGGTGTCTGTGGCGGACATATGTTCGGATATGCTACCGCCCAAAAAATTCTTCGTGTTGGCTATTTTTGGCCCTCTATTTTCAAGGATTGCATCCTTGCCGTCCGCTCTTGTCATGAGTGCCAGATATACCAGCGCAAAATGCGAGCGCCTCCTGCTCCGCTGCACCCTGTTGTTTCAGTCGGCCCTTTTGTTAAGTGGGGCATTGATTATATGACCTGTAACCCTCGCTCAGCCGGGGGGCATGGGTTCATCATCATTGCCGTCGATTACTTTACTAAATGGGCCGAGGCGATGCCTACATTAACTGAAGACGGTCACACAGTGGCGCAATTTTTATTCAATCATGTTATTTCGCGATTCGGCGTCCCTCAAGCCATCGTCACCGATCACGGAAAGCATTTCCGTAATCATATGATGTCGGAATTAACAACCCAGCTAGGCTTGCAACACGATAGTTCAACTCCATATTACCCTCAGGCCAATGGTCAAGTTGAAGCGGTCAATAAGATTTTGGTCACAATGCTTCAACGTATCGTCGGCACACATAAGTCCAACTGGCATTTGATGTTATTCCCTGCCTTGTGGGCTTACCGAACCTCCGTGAAGGATGCCACTGGTTTCACTCCATTTCAACTAGTTTACGGACTAGAGGCTACCCTTCCAATTGAATGTGAGATCCCTTCATTAAAATTAGCTGTCGAACTACTTCCCAATACCACTCCGTTAGAAGAACGTCTTCTTTACTTAGAACGGCTAGATGAGACTCGTCGCCTGGCCTCTTTGGCCATCGAAACACAAAAGAAGCAAGTCAAGACTCACTTCGATCAGATCGTCCGTCCACGTTCTTTTGTTGAGGGAGACTTAGTCCTGCTCTATGATCAGGCAAAAGATAAGCTAGGTGCAGGAAAGCTCAAGTCGATGTGGCTAGGCCCTTACATTGTCAAGAAAGTTCTGCAAAAAGGGGTCTACGAGCTGATTGATTATGAAGGGAATCCTCTTGGGAAGCCCCGGAATGGGCTTTATTTGAAAAAGTACTATGTGTAATGATAGTACATTTTATTGTGTACATACATGTACCTTATTGTGTTGTAGGTGTGTGTCAGTTTGCAAGACATAGCTATCGCTTATTGTGTTTTTCGCTTCTTGTGCAGATGTCGGATGCACCTTATGTTGGTTTCGCTGATGGTGCCTGCTGTAGTACCCGCGATTTGTCTTCTGCGGCATGGGTGATCTACGATCCTCATAGCAAGCTAATAGATTGTCAGGGTGTATGTTTAGGCCGTACTACTAACAATGTCATCGAATACTGTGCGGTAATCGAGCTACTTGCTAGAGCAATTAATTTCGGTATTCGCGCATTGGTAGTGAACCTGGACTCTCAACTTGTTGTCCACCAGCTCAACGGGCAATATTCCGTCAGAAACCATAATATTCTGAGGTTGTATTTACGTGTAAGATTGTTAGAGAGGCATTTTGATTTTATCACATATCAACATGTTCCAAGACAATTAAACACATTATCTGATGCATTGGCCAATCATGTATTAGATAGACATTTGCATAATTTGTAATCAAAACAGTATACAAGCAAGCACATGAAAACACAATAATGAACTATAAACATATGTATATATATACGTATGTAATGTTTGCGCTGCGCGCATTACATAACCCAAAAATAATACATGTCCAAGTCCTATACGGCCGCTGACAACATGTCTCTCAAAAATGTACAAAAATGAAACCTAGGCATCTAAGCACGGTGATGCTCATGATAGCATGTCACCGCTCGCACCACGCGTCTCAGCAAACGGTGGACGCGAGTAGATACTCCCACCGTGTGCCTCTGATATGCTCTAGGCACGTCGGCCAACCTGCCATAATCTGGAATTCCTCGAGTAAGTGCCTCGAGGTTCTGAACTAGATCGTCATTACCCTCTACCTGAGGGTCTGCTGTAGGTTGTGCTCTCCGTACGTTATGAGGCAAGTTAGCCGGTCGCTCAGCACCAACATCTGCATGCATATAGATGCTGTAAGAAACATACATGTATTGCAAAAACGTGAATATGTAAAAACATTAAAAACATAAAGAGTTCTTACCTAGCTCCTCGTCCCAGTCCTCTCCCTCAGGCAACGGGAGATCTGGATGTCCAGTAAAATCAGTGCCCGCATAGGGCCAGTCCTTTACGACAATCATCTGGTGTCGAAGCCAAATGAAGAACTCGGGCCTCCAGGCCATCTGCTGGCCCCCTCCTGCTCTGGGCATAAGCGCTGCCCATCGAGCCAACCTTGGCTCCCGTGGCACTGGATCTGCCACTAAACCTCCCTGGATCCGGAATATCGGTAGCCGTTCCAGAAAAAACGATACAATGATGGAACCATACCCAAACTGCTTGTTGCCATCTCACTTACACTTGGTAAGCTGTCTCTTTATGTTTGTTGTCACTGCCGCTGCCCAATCAAACAGTGTAGGGTGCAGACACTCAGTCGCCAACAACAAGTGATTCTTGCTGGCCTCGTGGGGTGCCTGTACCCCAGCAGTCCGGGTGATGGTAAACAGCACCACTCGTAGCACCAGATCCGGAATAGTGCCAATATCTACCTTGCCACTGTTCGATCCAAATTGTGCTCCAGGACAAACCCTTTCCATTACCTCCCCCATCTTTTCACCGGAAGGCCTGCTACCAGTCAAGATGGGCCGTGCACCCCGCCGAGATAGTCCAGTGATAAAATAGACATCAGAGACATCCAACTCCAATGTCTAGTCCTTCAGGCGAAATACCTGATCCTCAATATCCCAAGCATCCACAATGAATCTTAGTAACTCAGGCTGGGCACGTAGGTATGAGGTAAGAAAGAACTTTTTCAAGCCGCAATCTCGCAAAGCATCCATGCATGCATCATCTTCCATTGCCATGGCATCTATGGCCTCATGTTCCCTTTCTCTCCATTCTATCGCCATTCTGACCAATACCTGCAACCAAAAAAAACCAAAGATATCAACAATAAATAAATGGTTAAACCAAACATCAAGAAAAATTGCAGCTTAAACGGTCAAAATTGTGTAAAAACTTGGTTCGCGCGGTTGGCGCGACTCCTTTAGGAAAAATTGCCCATTGGCGCGGACCTGCACGGGAAACTCGCGCCAATGGGCGCAACCCTAGTTTTTGCAATCCCCCTTGCAGAGGATCATTCTGTGGAAGGAAAACTAAATAAATGGAATAGAAATGGAGCTAAGGATGAGACCTCTTACCTGCTTCAGACGGCGGCTCGAATGGTCTCCTGGATTGGTCGCAATCAGCAGTTGAAATTTGCACCCAAAACCCTCCAACGGTCAACTCAAAAGGTAAAAAGTGAAAAGTAATTTTATTTTTTACCATTTCACTATTTATAACTTCTTTTGGCCTAAAAATACATTAAAATAATGTTTTTGTGGGTATTTTTATGTCAAAGTGGGTTTTACGCTGTTTTTTGAATGATGACAGGGTTTGGTGCCACTTAAGCAACGAAATGAGCTCCTTTTTCCACTTTTTCAGGCTCAGTAAAACAAATGAAAACGTTATTCCAAGGTCCGCTTTTAGCTCTTTTTCTGACCATTTAAAGAGAAAAGATTTCCGAGTTACTCCTCTTGACTTGTTAAATGTTAATAAGGGGCGGTCGTTTTAAGTTCTTTTTGTCGACCGTTAAAACATAAAAAGATTACCGGGTTTTGTCGTTTCAAACTCGTTAATGGTCATGAAACGACGTGTTTTTGACCGCTTTTTTACTTTTTCAGGTCAGGAACACTACTTATGAAAAGTACTCCTCGATCGTAATGGTCGGGTGGTTCTTTCGAGCATTGTTTTATACTTTTTCGGGCTCGGGAGACACAACTCTACGAAAAATGACACCCCTAGAGTTTCTTTTTATGCTGTCTTTTCAAACTCTCTAAACATGAAAAGACGCCGAGTTCTTCCTTTGTCAGACTCGTTAAAACCTGATGACATCGGATTTTGTCGGAATGACACACCACAAGCATATGCTATCCCCATCAAGCTTGTTAAAAATAACTGGGGTACTCGCCAGAAATGGTGGGGGAAAAGAAAATTTTGGAACCATAATCATTGTCGTGTCGGCAGTATGTCGCTCTTGAACATGGCACTCATCTGTTTTCATGTCTGGGTGGGGATATCTCATCTCATTTTTCACTGGCTTCCATGGATTTGGGTAATCCTATTTGACCTCTCATCTGCTCATTGCCTCGTCATCATGACCTCTGATCCATTGATGTCAAATACTGCCAATTCCAATATCGTGCCGCCGATATGTTCAAGAGAAGTTGACCTCTGAAAAGAAACAACCTCCATCTGATAGTTCACATAATCTTGATTCACAACATTATTTCTCTGTCTCGTGTCGATGATGTGGGAAACATTATGGCCCACCTTCGATCAAGGTCACTTCCTGTCGACTCCAGCTCATTATCCAGGAAGCTGATCTAGAGACTCCCTTCCGGTGCCTTGGAGCCTGCATGCCTTAATGGCAGGTTCTTCGTGTTCGACGTGAGGTTTTTCATCATTGGCCTCCGATCGAATGATTCTACGGGTGTTCGACATCAGCTCATTAATTCGCACGCCGTAGATTGTACCTATAGTACCTTGAGGGCCATTGTCATTATTGGTGGTACCTCTCGCGTCTGTTAACAGTTTCCACTATTGACTGGTAATCAGACGATGTTCATGCATGTTCGACTTCAGCTCATATATTCACATGCTTGAACTTGTACTCTTGTTCGGGTCGAGATGGAGCGCAAGACCCTGGATTGTGTCTGTTGTAATCCAGGCGTGATTCTTGATACATGACTCATTCACTGGATGGTTGCGACCATACCTGAGTCAATTCATTGATCCTAACTAGATGGCTGCGTCCATACTATGGATCTAGATTATTTATGTACTCTCTTATGGATGGCTGCGACCATACCATGTACATCATGTAATTGAACTATCAGTCATATTTCTTAATGCAGATCTTCGGCGGCAGCTATATGTGTTCTTGTGTGTTCTTGTAAAGCATTTCACCCCTCTCCACCTCTCAGACCTCATGCTTTAGGGGGCATCTGTTACACAATAATTTGTCACCATCCCTGTTACTCCTCTTGTCGTACTTTGGAGGACTCATCCCGGGAGTTATAAGAAGTGACAAAGTCTAAAAACACTTGCATTATGTTCCCCTGAGTATGTACTTCATGTTCCCTGAAGACACCTTCTGCAAATTACCCCTGAAAAGTGCTCTTTTTCCAGTGGCGCGGGTTCACAGTGTCTCACCCGCGCCAATCATAGAGATCCTCAAAAGAGGGCGCGACTATTGGCGCTCTGTCTTAGAGCAACGGTCGCGCCAACCAAATTTGGTCATGCTTTTTGCCTTAATGCACGCCCGACTGTTGTTTCCTTCATTACATGGAGCTTTTTGAGGATAAAAAATCAGTCTTATGTCGAGCTCTATCCCATCTCCATCTTTTATGGCTTTCAGGGATAATGTTAATCCACAATGGGTGTCCCGGTTCATTGTATCCTCCTCCCTTCTTCATCTATATAAGCTTGTCCTCATGCATTTGACAAGCTAGTTTTTCTGGTGGGAGTTTTTGGGAGTTCTGAGTTCTGGGAGTGAGTTCCGAAGTGCTGAAGTTTTTGAGTTAGAATTTTGTTTAGAGTGCTACAGATAGTGAAGCATAGAGAGGTGATGTTGCCGATTGCAAGACACACATAGCTGCCCGCCCAGACAGAGGAGAGGTTCAGCGTCAGAACCTTGGTTGTACTCTTCTCTATTTATCATTAATAATAGAAGACTACTATTATGGTTCCACTTTCATTGTTTACATGGTGTTTGATGTAAATTTATGTCCTTTCTGACTGACATATAATTGCCTATATCAGATTTCACGCTTGTGTTTGCATCGTTCTTTATGTGTGCAGGTGTCCGTTCGCGAGGATAGCGAAGGATTGTGACCGGCCAGGACCAAGGAACGAAAGTAGCTCCGCTTCTTCAACACTAGCATTGGATTCCAAGTAGGTCCTTCTTTACCTATTTTTGTTATTTGCAGTTAGGAACCTGCATAGTAGCCTTGACTGATTATTGCTAGACCCCTGTTGGGCTAGTGGGATCGCTTCTGTCCGCAGAAGGGATTTACCTATCCAACAGCTTCCTTGTACGGGAAGGGACCCTGCGGAATAGCTGGGAAAAGCGTAGATTTGGCACTTGTAGAGGCCATGAAGAAGAAATACAAGTTGGAAAAGAAGCATAGAGGCTACATAATCATAGCATTCAAGACAAAGGGGTGTGCGTAGCAACCCAGTTGTTGGCTGGGAAGGTAATGAAAAAATGTCGCGCCAATGAGGTACCAGCAATGGTCATCACGCTGGCCGAACAATGTGTAGAGGGGGTACAGTTCAATTGGGTGTAGTTCCTCTGCGAGGAGTTTCTGAAAAACTACAAGGAGGCCTAGGAGTAGGGTAAGGCCTTCCACTACGTGTGGCTTCTCTTATCCATCTTGTTGGTTGCAGGGGAATTGCCTAAGGACAATTAGTTTCCTCCCCTTAACCATGACATGCCAGAGGTAGCAAAATACGCGTCGCTCTGGGTGACAAAGGACACCACGCGAATCTGCGAGACCAAGTTCTTCTGGATACTCATGGAGGCAAGCATCCAGATGTGGATAAACAAAAGGCCGCGCCTATCCCCCATGGTGTATGATAGTTTGTGGAGCCTTGTAGACTTTAAGGTGGATATGCACAATGTGTATATCAAGGCGCGGAAGGATCCAGAGTAGAACTGGACCAAACTCCTTTTCATCGCAATTGATGATGCTATTTTCGTGGTGCTTGACTCGTGGCCACCTGAATGGCGCGCCCTAGATCTGGCAGCGCACGATGAGGCAGTGATACAAAGACAGAAGGATGCCGTCAAGCTGCTGGCACAACAAAAGAGAAATGAGCAGTTCGCCGAGGAGATAAGGGCTTCCTGCAAGGCAACGAAGGCCGCTACAGAGCAAACCAAGGCCACTGAAAAAGCAGCAACAGTTGGGGCCACCACAACGCAGGAGGAAAGAGGCCTGGACCTAACCACAGGACAGGGTACAGATGACACGGCGGAAGGTGCGGACTCGAGCACAACATCTACACAACTGAAATAGCCATGCGGTACGGAAGCAACAGGGCCACGAAGGAAGAAAAAAAGCTTCCAAGCTGGATGGGAAACCTATTACGCTGATATAGGGTGACTTATACAACATCGGCGACACTGTTCGCGAGGTCATTAGGGAAGCATTGCAGGAGGTAATGTTGGAGCAACAAAATGTGTTGGGGGCACTTAGGGCACAACTGTAGGGAATTCAAGTGTGACTCCCACAAGAGGGAATGGTAGCCATCTACGGTGTCGTGGGAACATCGGCAACAGAGCAGTTGTTGTGGGCCAAAATGGCCAACATCGTCACGCTGCCAGAAGGAGCACTAACAACGGACAACATGGAGGATAGAGCTATGGTAGGATGAATCAAGGGACTTGGCTTCAACTTGGCTGCCCTTCCACGAGATATTTTATACCAGCTGCAGGATAGAGCGACAACAAAACTCCACGCTAGGGAAGGACGCGTAGTGTAAATTCTAAGTGAATAGTGAATCAACATCGAGCAGCTTAGCATACAACGCGATGAAGCGGTGGCGCATAACCAGCAGTTGGAGCATATCGTAGAGGAAGCATGTCGCCGCACCCCAGAGCTGGAAATTGCGACAAACCTACCAATAGGAATGTAGATCCACAAATTGGCCAGTGGATTCTACAAGGCAAAGGACCTCAACCTACAAATTGCTAAACTATGATTAAAGGTGCAGCCATCCACGCCCTTGGAAGTTTGAGAACAGCACGCTGGCAATGTCCAAAAAGGGTTGGAAGAAATTGAATAGGCAGTGCAGAGCTATACCACTTTTTTGGAAGAATCCTTTAGGGGTCCTCATAGCCTTACAAGAGGACCCAACCATACAGTGGCTGGAAATAGAGGCGCGGGAGCTTCAAATGCAATATGATAGTGTGTGTGGGACAACGCAGATAGTAGTCCTAACTTAGCGGCTCACGAGGCTACAACAGGCAAAGGCATTGAACGAGCAAGTTGATGCAGCACGCCAAAAAGAGGCAGTACTTAAAGCACGCATCCAGCCTTGGATTGATGAGGCCTTCATCATCACCGCTGCCATCGAAAGAAAACTCATCACACAGTGACTCGGAACGAGTCACGATGATTTTGTTGGGGGCCTATTGGGCAGCAGACCCCCCCATATCATGTTTTGGGGGCTTAAAGCCTGAGTGTTGGTCAACGTAATGTAAAGAATCCTTGAAATGCGAGCACAGAGCGCGAAAGCTTAGGATGAGTCATAGGGTTGTCCGCCCTAAAATAATGTAATTGAATGTAAATTGTGTCGGCCTACCCATGGTCCGTGGACCATGGGATTGTATAAATAGAGCAAGGCTCTAAGTGTAAAGACACTTGAGAGTTTTTGAAAAGAAATATATAGATGCGAAGGCATGGTTAGAGGATAGAAGTGTATCTGAAGGTATTGGGTCGTAGTAGTAGGTAAAGCTCTGCAGCTAAGTGCGCAGAGGCCTAGTAGAGTCCACCACTAAGTGCGCGGACCCCTACAGCTGAGTGCGCGGACCCCTACAGCTGAGTGCGCAGGGCGAAGTCGGGTCTGTATTGAACTGAACTTGAAAATGATCATTAGTAAAGCTAAGACTAGTTGATTCAGCATTTTGTGCATCTGTTTCGTAGATCTATATTTTGTTGTTCGGCATTAATGGTATCTGTTTATCTATATGCGCGCACTTGCATGTATGTTTATGTATGAAAACTTTCTAGGTAATTAACAAAAAGAACCTAACTAAGGAAGACTTGGGTAATTAATACTGGTCGCACTGTGGTCGGATCTGTGCCAAGGCAGTCCCACAGGACCACGCTGGTGTGCGTAATCTAGTAAGCGCGAAGGCTAAATCCCGTGTCTATTGCCCATATCAGACATCCCCAGGGCACGGAAACCTAGTTCCAACACCCTCCCATACTACTTCGGATGAGACCTCACTCCGTGCTCCATGGACTGTTGCCAAAAAGGCTAGTAGTACCGGGATTTGCTTGGCTAAACTCACTGCTATACCTGGGTCAGGCCCCACGTAGCTAATAAGTGTATATCTTGTTGTAAATTTCTTGTGAATTCCACGCTCCCTGAAAAATCGAAGGAAGTCATTTGAGATGTATTCTCCACCTCTATCAGTCCTAAGGACTTTGATGTAGTGTCCACTTTGCTTTTCAACAAGAGCCTTGTATTAGCAAAAATGCTCAAACTGATCCAAAATGGATCTTGGATAGACTCCAAAGTCTGAGTGTTCCTCATAGAGGAAAATGAAAGTCCAAGGAAGTTTCTAGAAATAGCCTCATTGCAGAGATCTTTTCATTCTGAATCCACTGCAACTTGAATGGGAAAAAATGTACTTAGGATGCAAAAGTTATCACCAAAAGAAGTTGCCCTTTGTTCTTTAGAAAAAGAGGCGAAATCCCCTAAAATGGGCAAAAAACCCTTATGAAGGGAAATCACATCAGAAAAAGGCAAAAAAGGCCGAACTTAAGTGGAGGTTGAAGAAACCCCGATTGGTTGATCCGATCAATCGGGTTGGAGATAGGCCCGCAAGCGATATCGGGACCCTGGACTCGATGATTGTGATCATGCGATACGCCAATCGCCGATAATCAAATTTGTGAATAAGCATCAACAATGTACAGAAACCCTGGGCCGTATGTGACATGATATGCAATAGTGATTGCGATGGGCAATCTCAGCCGTTGGATCGAAAAAGGAATGGACGACCAGGATCAAATCGGTGACATGCGATCGTCAGACCTGATGGGTTTTATAAACCCGAGATCATAATATTAGAGTTCTAGAAAAAGGGACTTTCCCGTGCATAAGAGCGTTTTAGCATAAAAAATGAAATATAAAATAAAAAGCCCCCAAAGTGATACAACCGGATCTAAAGGGGAATTAAAGGCGTGATATATAAAATTTGAGTTCCGATAAGGCGAGATTTTGGGTGGGCCTTAGGTGGAAAGTGGTTTTGGGCTGGCTCCACCCAATCCCATAGACTAGTTGATAGGCGGCTGGCGGAGGGGAGAGGAAAACAGATTTTTCGGGTGGGTAACCTCCCTACTCCTAAGTCGCCCAAAATTGAATGATGACCATCTGATTGGAGATCCCGTAGATCAACGGTGGGGATTGCGCTAGTGGCAAAAGGTGAACCTGAAATGATTATAGGGTGGATGTGATACATTTTCAAATCCGATAAAAAGGATTTGGTTGGGTTTTTAAAGGTTTTCCCGTCAGTATTAGTGATCTCGCCCAACACATTAATGTGATGCGATATAATGCCTAATGGTAGACCCGATAGGGATTTAGGGGTGATTGAATGGGATTTCACATCTGGAAATCATGCCCAATAGTGTATTTTGCGGGCCTTCCCTGTGTAATGGGATTTTCTCCTTTTTTGGATTTTTGCTTATGAAACGGTCTCGATTCCTTCTATAACCAATCCTGATCATCATGCCATGCTATAGTAGGCTTTTTTTTACAGGAAATGATGCATTTTGAAGCAACAAATCCGTAGAGGGACAATGAATCACAGGAGAAATGACAAGGGAAGCCAAAAAGCCAGGGAGATTCCTCAAAAGAGCCAGTGACCATAAGTGAGAGGAGAAGGAAGAAGCTAATGTAGAAGGCAAAAGCAGAGAGCGAAAGCTACTATGTAGAGCAGCCAGGGGAGTCACTTAGAGGTCAAGTGAAAAGCTAGAGAGCTATAAGTTAAAGAGAACCAAAGAAGCCAAAGTCGAAGAGCTAGAGCTAAGAGCCAGAGCCAGAGCTGAGAGCCAAATCCAGAGCCAAGAGCTAAAGCCAGAGCCGAGAACCAGAAAGCCGAGAGCTTCAAGAGACAGGGATAAATGGTGTCTAAACCCATTGTTTCTATGTAAAACAGTGGATTTGAGCCAAGAGCTTATCAAAAGGACCTTGCCATCATCCCAAAGAGCCTAGTTGAGTTGACTAGAGCTCATAGAGACGTAGCCCAAGAGTTTTGGGTGAACTCGTAATTAAATTGTTGTCTTATGTGTTGTTCTATTGCTGCATTATCTACTGTTATATATATATGTGTGTGTATGTGTGTATGTGTGTGTTGTATCAACGTAAATAACAGAATTTTAAAAGCACATAAACAGTTCTAAAACATACATAAGCATACACCTATATTTTCAAGCATATTATCAATTCCACATTGGTTAATTAATAAAAATTGATAATATTTAAGCTTTGGAAGTGGGAGAGGTCCTTGTAAGTCAGCCAAGAAGCCTAAGTGCCCCATTTTCAGATCAGGTGGTATTGGAGCCTGAGATTGATTAAATCCACCTTCAAAGCAGGTTATATCAGAATGCTTGATTGACAGAGCAAAGATTTCTTGTCTAAAAGGTGTTTAAACAGTCAGACGTTGATTGTATGCTTGTTTGGAGACTGACTATTGTTTGAGTTTGCAAAGGTGAATGGAAAGTTATTGATAGCTCAGTCCAGGAAGGACAAGAAGGAAGAAGGTCTGAAGGCATTCTTTTATTCAAAGGACCTCAAAGCAATCCTCGAATCACAAGAGGTTTGTTGCAAAAGGTTGCTTAATAAAACCCTTTATTAATCTTGTTTGAAGTTCTTTTGTTCATTGGTATAATGACAACTTCTACAAGTGAATCCTCAAATTCCTCCTTCATCACAAGACTCTATGATAAAGACTTGAAGCAAGAGTTGTTCATCATGATGGACAAGGTGAGAGAAATGTATGAGGATGGAAGGAAGAGCAACATACTTAGAGAGCAGTTGAATTCCATGAAGGAAGAGAAGCAGTTGCTTTCCAAAAGACTACAGGAAATGGAGAGGCAACTTCATATTGCAAATATGAACCTGAAAATGATGCATGAGTTGGAGTCACAACTCTTTGTTGCCAAAGAAGCCTTGGTCAAATATCAGCTTGAAGAAGAGGTAAACCATTCCAGTTTGTCTTCAAATTACTCTAGGAATGCTTATATTGGTTCTTTTGAAAAGCAACTAGAGGCATAGGTTCCAAGCTAACGTCCAAGATGGGCTATGAAGGAAAAGGCTTGGGCAAGCATGCACAAGGTATTTTTGAACCAATAATGGTTGAGGAAAGGCTTAAGTATTTGGGTCTTGGCTATGGTCAGTCTTATGGAGAGAGTTCCAAAGTTTCCATGAAGGCCATTGAAATAGTCCCAAGAAGGAGTTTCATGTTATGCCCTCTACCTCAGAAGTGTGAAGATTATATTCAAGAGGAATGCAAGGCTTGAAACATCACTTGCAGGATGCAGATGTTCAGAAGCACACACTTGAGCCAGAGAGTTGTGGAAACTCTAACAGCCTTGAAGAGATTGATGGTGTTCCAAAGGGAGTCACTTCTTCATTTGCTTCACCTCCTCATGAAGGCAATAAAGGTGAAAGAGGCAGGTATAAATTTGGTTCTAATCATCTTCCTTTTGATTTTGGAAAGCATGATAAATTTCCACATAGAAATGGAAAAATAATTTCATGTTCTTTTTGTGGTTTGGATAACCATCATGTTTGAGATGTTGGAAGAGAATGGCCACATACAGGAAACTTTTGAAGGAAAAGAAGCAAGAAGCCAAAGGTCCATTGGACAAGACAAATCATGATGTCAAGAGGATGCACATGTGTTGCACTTACTGCCATAAGCAAGGGCATCTTTCTGAAAGATGTTGGACTCTAAATCCAGCAATGCTTCCACAAAAGCTGAAGAAAGTGGAAAGAGAAGATGGAAGAAATGGAAAGGAAGATTCCATGAATGATGTGTCTCAGGATGATTCACATGTTGATGCCAATGTGTAGACAAAGGTAGTACCTTTGAAAGGGATTGGTGAGAAATGGCTAGAGTTCTTATCCAATTAAGGTTGCATGTCTATTGATGCATCTATTTTCATTTCTTTGTTAATGAGATGCAAGTTGTAGGTTCTTACCAAGAAGGTGAATGGAAAAGTTGAGTAGGAGACTCACTTTATTGCTGCAACATTATATTTCATTTCAGCTTCGAAAGTACAATGTACTTAAGTGAAAGTTGAAGGATGAAATGCATGCATGAGCATGATGTGCATGGACACAGGGATGTTGATGTTTTCCTTGTTTTGAACATGTATGTGTAATTAACTTGTAGGGTTGATTTATTCGATAGGCATGTGATGCAATGTTGACTTGGGAGAAGTTAATTTGGTTTCCATGACAGAGATAGTGATGAAATGTTTCATCTTTTGAAAAGAGTCCTAATGGTCTTTTTCTACATGCTTGACTTGAAGGGTCATTTGTTTTAAAGGCATGTTTTGTGGACTTTTTGTCTAGTCCATCATTTGTATCAGATGTAATACATGGAGTTGTTCACAAGATGTGAAAATTTGTTTCTTTTGTTGAATCAAGAGGTTAGGCCATCTAGTTATTATATGTATTTCTGTTATTGTTAACAGTTGTTGTTGACAACTTGTTAAATAGGTATAAATGAAAGTTTTGTGGAGCAGGTGTACTTCAAATTTGTTTGAGCCACCTTAGATCAATGATCAAAGCAAAGAAGTTCAGACTACCTTCGATGACCATTTAAGCAGGAGTTCCATAGGAAGGCAAGGAGGAAGGTAGTTCTTCCCAGGAGGACCAGCACATCTAAAAACGAAAGTGGTCAAAGGCTTTGGTTCAGAAGACACTATGCAAGACAAGTGTGTGGAGGCTGAAAGAAGAGGGTGTTATTACTCTCATTTACTGTTCAGATCAATATATTAGTTTTTTGGAGACCAAAAGTTTTTTTAGTGGGAAGGCGTGATCCAAAATGGATTTTGGATAGACTCCCAAGTCTGAGTGTTCCTCATAGAGGAAAATGAAAGTCCAAGGAAGTTATTGGAAATATCCCCATTGTAGATATATTTTCATTCTAAATCTACTGCAATTAGAATGGGCAAAAATGGACTTAGGATGCAGAAGTTATCACCAAAAGAAGTTGCTCTTTGTTTTCTAGAAAAAGAGGCAAAATCCCCTAAAGTGGGCAAAAAACACTTATAAAGGGAAATCGCATTGGAAAAAGGCAAAAAAGGCCAAACTTAAGTGGAGGTGGAAGAAACCCCAATCCACTGATCCGATCAATCGGGTCGGAGACAGGCTCGCAGGAGATATCGGGACCCTGGACTTGGCGATTGCAATCATGCGATACATCGATCGCCAATGATCGGATCAACGAATCGACATCGACGATGTATTGAACCCCTGGGCCATATGTGATGTGATATGTGATAGAAATCACGACAGGCAATCTTAGCTGTTAGATCAAGAAAGGAATGGAAGACTAGGATCAAATCGGTGACATGCGATAGCCAGACCTGATGGGTTTTATAAACCCGGCATCATAATATTTGAGTTTCAGAAAAAGGGACTTTCTTGTGTATAAGAGCGTTTTGGCATAAAAACTGAAATACAAAGGAAAAATCCCCCGAAGCGATACAGTCGGACTTGAAGGGGAATTAAAGGTGCGATATATAAAATTTGAGTTCCGATAAGGCGGGATTTTGAGTGGGCCTTAGGTAGAAAGTGGTTATGGGCTGGCTCCACCCGATCCCATAGACTGGTCGACACATGGCTGGCGGAGGAGAGAGGAAAACTGCCTTTTCAGGCTGGTAACCTCCCTACTCCTAAGCTGCCCGAAAGTGAATGATGACCGTTGCATCGGAGATCCCGTAGATCGACAGTGGGGATTGCGCTAGTGGCAAAAGGCAAACCCAAAATGATTATAGGGTGGATGCAATACATTTTCAAATCCGATAAAAAGTATTTTCTCGGGTTTTTGAAGGTTTTCCCATGTATTAGGGATCTCGTCCAACACATTAATGCGATGCGATATAACGCCTAATGGTGGACCCAATAGGGATTTAGGGGCAAATGAATGGGATTTCACGCCTAGAAATCACGGGCCTTCCCTTTATAAAGGAATTTTCTCCATTTTTCAGATTTTTGCCTCTGAAATGGCCTTGATTCCTTTTGTAACCACTCCTGATCATCATGCCATGCTGCAGCAAGCATTTTTTACAGGAAATGATGCATTTTGAAGCGACAGAGCCACAGAGGGACAATGAATTGTAGGAGAAATGGCCAGGGAAGCCAAAAGGTCGGGGAGATGCCTCAAAAGAGCTAGAGAGCACAAGTGAGAGGAGGAGGAAGAAGATAATGCAGAAGGCAGAAGTAGAGAGTGAAAGATACTATGCAGAGTAGCCGAGGGAGTCACTTAGAGGTCAAGTGAAAAGCTAGAGAGCTATAAGTTAAAGAGAGCCAAAGAAGCCAAAGCTGAAGAGCCAGAGCCAAAGCTAAGAGCCAAAGCTAAGAGCCAAAGCCAAAGCCGAGAGCCAGAGCCAAAGTTGAGAACCAGTGAGTCGAGAGCTTCAAGGGCCAGGGATAAAATGGTGTCTAAACCCATTGTTTCTGTGTAAAACAGTGGAGTTGAACCAAGAGCTTGTAAAAAGGACCTTGCCATAATCCCAAAGAGCCTAGTTGAGTTGAGTAGAGCTCACGGAGACATAGCCCAAGAGTTTTGGGTGAACTCCTAATTAAATTGTTGTCTTATGTGTTGTTCTATTGCTGCATTGTCTACTGTTATATATATATATATATATATATATATATATATATATATATATATATATATATATATATATATATATATATATATATATATATATATATATATGTTGTATCAACATAAATAACAGAATTTTAAAAGCACATAAACAGTTCTAAAACATACATAAGCATACACCTATATTTTCAAGCATATTATCAATTCCACATTGGTTAATCAATAAGACTTGGGAATATTTAAGTTTTGGAAGTGGGAGAAGTCCTTGTAAGTTAGACAAGAAGCCTAAGTGCCCCATTTTCAGATCACAAACACTTCACCTTTTTGTTTTAGGAGAAAGACCTATGTCTTCCTTGTGTAGTCATCTATGAAGGTCAATACATAGTGGCTGCCACCAATTGATGGTGTCTGCATTGGTCCACATAAATCTGAGTGGACAATTTCCAAAGGTGTGTTTTCCTTCACTGACTTTCCTGCTCAAAATGTCTCTTTATGTTGCTTGCCCAAGATACATCCTTCACATATGCTGTCTGGTTTTTATATGAGTGGTAAACCCTTCACCATGCCTTTCCTATGCAGCAAATTCAAACCTCGAAAGTTGAGATGTCCAAATCTCAAATGCCATAACCAGTTTTCATCTTTTACCTCTGCTTGAAAGTTTACTTGTGTGACAACTGCCTCTTTTCTTCCATCTTCTTGTGAGTTCATAGATAGTTGAGCTTGTGCACCTTCTTTCTACAAATTTGATATTATTTTTAGGGGAAACATTCTATTGTTTGTCATCTGGACCTTTGCAATCAGATGTTTGTTTGGAGGCCTATCGAAAATTGTGCACACATCATTTTTGAAGAAGACATTTTAGCCTTTCTGCATGAGTTGTCCAATGCTCATGAGGTTATGTTTCAGGCCGGGGACAAAGTAAACATCTGAGATGTATTTCTTCTTCCCCTTCTTTGTTACGATATTAGCTCTTCATTTTCCCATGATAGAGACTTTGATGTCAGTCCCCAATATCACTTTAGATTTCACACTTTCATCTAGATCAAAAAAAATTTCTATGTTTCCTGACATGTGGTTGCTACACCCTGAATCTAGATACCATATATCACTCTATTTTTCTTGTGATACATTACAAGCTAAAAACATGCTATCATGGTTATGATTTTCTCTTGTGAAATTTACACATAGTTTGTTACTAATGTCATATTTCTTCTTTCTACATTCATTTGCATAATGACCATACTTCTTACAGTAATGACATTGAACTTGAGATTTATCATACATCTGATCTTGTGCTTGATTTTGGCTTGGGCCTTGACTTGGATTTTGATTGTCGCCTCTTCCATTTGAGCTTGAAGGGCTGCTTCTTCCACCTCTATGTGTGCTTCTTCCTCTTCCTCTAGCATATGATCTTCCTTTGCCTCGACCTTGACCAAATGATACTTGTGTCTTGAAGGCATGCTCCAATGAGGAGCTTGCCGCTTTATTGAATCTATGTTCATGAGAAATTAGTGATGTAATAAGCTCATCCACTAACAATTACAAGAGATCCTTTGTCTCTTCTACGACCACAACAATGGCCTGAAACCTTGCCAGTAAACTTCTCAAAACTCTCTCAACTATTCTTCTTTCCTCAAGTGTCTCACCATGAGACTTGATTTGAGTAACTAGCCCACTTACATGTGTAAAAAATGAGTCTATATTCTCAGGATCTTTCATACAAAGTGTTTCAAAATATCTCCTCAACATTTGTAGCTTTGTTGTTTTGACTTTTTCCATGCCTTGGTAGGCTGTCTGGAGGGTGTCTCATGCTTGCTTGGACTTCATTATTGCTGCAACCCTTGGGAAAATACTTTCATGAACTACTTGAAAAATATAAAACAAGGCTTTTGAATCCTTCTTCCTATTGTCCCTTAACAAATCTTTTTCTTGTTGAGATAAGGCATTGTATGTTGCTACATCTTTTAGTTCTTGAAAACCATTCTCCACCAAATCCCAAATGTCTTGAGAAGAAAACAGGGCCTTCATTGTAATAGCCAAAAAATCATAATTTTTTCCATTAAATTGAGGTATTTGAGGATTATTCAAGCTTGTGCTTGATGTTTCCATTTTTGAGAGTAAAACAAAACTTTCTACTTGCTGGTAAATATGCTAAAAACAATGTGCCCTCAAAACAATTCTTACTGCTAGTAAAAACACTTGTTTTTACACTAACAATATTTAACCCGCTCTGATACCATGCTAAAAATATTTAGGAAATTTAATTTTCACCGAGGGGTAGAGAGTTATGATTTTCATGAAGCTACTTTCTTGCAGCTAGCTTCACCTACCTGGATTTCGGGGACTTGGATACGATTTTACATTTAATTCATGACAGAGAAAAGTAATTAATATGATGTTGTTGTTTGAGTGTAATCAGAATCGCACAGGTGTTTATGGAGTGTGGGCAATATTCGCTGAATGAATGCTTTCCCATATCTATTTATCAAAGTACATTCAGTACTTTAAATTCCTTGCTGAGTTTTAGAAATAGAGGCCAGTAGGATATTTAGCAATATTCAAAGGTGGTTTGCGAACTGTTTTCAAAACTTGTTAGACGACCTCCTCGACCAACCTCCACTCTTCCATGAACAATATTCACAATCACAGTTAATTGACTAATAAGAAACATCTACATAAATAATATTCGATATACTTATCAAGCCAACAATCTACAAAAACTCGAATAATAGGCAGAATTGGAGGGTCTTACTTGTACTTCAGCTCAAAACCGCTTATATTTTCCATAGCAGAAAGAGAATTCCTCCATTTTTCCATGGTGTCTGGGTCATATCGCCATTGAGAATCAAATGTTCTATTCCTTTCGAGCATGCCCAGATCTCACGCATAAACTCCATCTCCACCCCACGTCCACTGAATATCTGTGGGCCCCTTCGATTTGAGGATCCAACTTCTCTCCTCCTTTCAATTCTTTCTGGTCTAGAAAAACTGCCAACCAAAGACCTTTAAGGAGATAGTAGATATGGCTAGTGAGTCCTTTCTTGACATCAGGGCCACGGTGATTCAGAAAGGCATCATACACATAACAATTGTTATTGCCATGGGAGGGGGCCGTGGAGGTGGATGTTAAGGATGTACCATCACAGGATGGGGTAAATGTTATAGACATATCTGGGAATTGCAACCCCAATCACATATGTCCATAAACCAAGGGCTTCTAAACCCCTAAAAGTGTTGTTTCATACCCCAAAGGAACAAGGTCAACTGATACATCATTTCCTAGAAGTTCTCCCCGGAAAACTGCTCAAAACTAGTCAAAACTGGACCATACAGACTGCTCCATGCTGAGGGTACGATGCATCTCACCTGTCACATGCAAAGGGTGCGATGCATCTTGAAAAGCCCTTCTGTAGGGTGCGATAAGCGAGAGAATACAAATGGCAGAGGCAGTTTGCTAGGTGGAAACCCAAAAAATCTTCTAGAAACCACTCATTTTACACATGCTTCTCTGAATTCGCCCAGGGATGAGTAAGAGACCATGAAATCTCCAAGTGGAACCAAGAACCATTAGTGAAATGGCACTAATCAAAATCCTAGAAGCTAACTCACCCACCTGCAAATATCTAGATATGGATCCCTCATCCTAGAGATCCAGAGGCTGGAATTTTGTATTTTGTAAGGAAGTGCTGTTGGTTTCTCTGTGAAGCATTGTATCGTTGGGTGATCTAGTTTTTTCATGAGGTGAAGAGGGCTTTCATGTTGGGAGGATGGTGCTGGATTAGACAGCTGGGTTATAATCCTCTCTTCTACTACTTCTATCAATAAAGCTATTTGAGTTTTCCTCCATATGCTTGTATATCTTTGAATCTTGTATTTGTTTATGCATGTGTATGGTTAATGTACATCTGATCCTATATTGTTTATGGTTATAGATCTCTATGCTTTGATGGTATTCTGCTGCTTTGACTCTACAGGTGTTCTTTGAAGCAGGACAAGTGAGGAATGAGTCGCGAAGCTCTGTCAAAGGAGGGAGGAAACAAGCAAGGAGACAAGTGAAAGTCTGAGGTTGGTACTGTCTGCTTCTCTCTCATCTATCTCTCATAAAGGAAAATGCAAGTAACTTTGGTTTGTTTGTTTCTAAGATAGCTACCCATCTTAGTGGGACTAGCAGCTCTGAATGAAAACTAGTTTTTCCGATAACAAAATGGCGACTTTGCTAGGGAACAAATAGTTTGATTGTTAGTCACTGTTGTTTGCTTTATAAGCTACAGACAGAGCCTGAAGTTAAGCCAGCTAGCCTTCGAACTACTTTTGCTATGCAACTGCAAAGTAGATCAACGCTGCTTTAGTCAATCTCCAAGTTAGTTTATGAACTGAACATCTGACTTGCAAACATCCTAAGTGCCCTGGTGGTAGCTCAAATAACCTCATTAGATCAGCCCCTATACTTTGTGTTTACTATCTATCATTAGCTCAGCCTAAATCCTTGAACTTAGCTGCAAACTATGAGTGAAAACCAAGCTCAGTCTCCTCCCTGGACCATTGCACTGTCTCTCATTGGCAACCTGGATGCATCGCACCTCCCGTGTGTTGTAGGTGAGATGCATCACTGTTTCCCTGTGTTACAAGAATGATGATTAAATGAGACTGTTTCTGCCTCCAGATTTTGGTTTTGCCTTAATTGTTTTCAGCTCTATTCAGTAGTTTTGCTGTCTATGATCAGAGTATCACTGTTGAAACTCTCTTCCTTTGCATTATTCAACCTCCATTCATAAAGAATTGTGAATGTTTTTTTTATGTATTTTTCATCATTTATAGTTCTCCTTTGCAAACAATATCTTAATCAAACTGTCATCTTTTGATTTGAAAGTGTTGCAAGTGTTGTTTTCAGTCAAAGAAAAGAGTGTCGTAAAGTCTTCCTCTTTTAGATACTCGATTACACTTTTGCCATTGTATTTGATTTGAATCATCAATTCTTTGAAGTGTTGAAAGTAGTTTTCAAGTCGAAATTGAAAGTGTCATCTAAATCTTCTTTTCATTTTTGAAAAGAAATTGCTAAAGTGTTGCTTTGAGGAAAGATAGTTCAGATCTATACTTAGTTTTCTTTTTGTCATTCTCACGTTAAGGAAACTGAAAAATAAATTCATGCATGTGCATTTGCATTTAGACTGCATGTAGAAATTAATTTAGGACATTGCATATTAGTGTGTGCTCTCTGCTTTATGTTGAAAGAATTTTACTTCTCTTTCCTTAGTAGCTAGGATTTTCATTGCTAAAAGAAAGTAAATGACTATTTATCATCTTAGATTGCATATTTAGGAATTGTATATCTACATTACGCGGTGAACCTTAAAGGCAAACTTCTTAAGAAAGATCAACTATAAAATAAACCTCAATGAACATAAAAACGCTTTGGAACCTAACGCACAACATCTAGAAGTCTAGGCTAGAGACGTATTCCGGCATCGTAAAGCCTAGTAACTATCATTCTCATCGTAGGTTGGGTGATTCCTCCTCTTTGATACGACAAGTGCCAGTATGAACTTGTGCTCCCACATACCGTCGAGTATATATTGGGATACCACAATAGGCTATATCCTTTATCCGTAGGAAGCCGTGTCTACCTCCCTATCGATCGTAATGCATAGAACACAGCATTCGGGAAGATTGACTACCGTACGTAAAAAGTATTTTGCAGTTTTACGATTGGTTTGGTAATCCCCCTGTCTAGATTTCCAGAGTAGTCACTTTTGTTCCTTTTCAGACTCCTTAAAAGAAAAGGTCCATTTGAGCACTTGTCACTTCAGGCTCATTAAAAATTGAAGGCGACTAGAGTCATCTTTAGCTTTTTCTTGACTCTTAAAAATTGAAAAAGCAAGTTGTGTCAAGTGTCATAAAATTTATTTTAATCGGAATAACATCACTGTTCCCTCATTGGAGTCCACCAATCAAAGGATTTCCCCTTGGGGGGAATCCTCATCCTTTCTCTTTTTTGGGAGATGTTGGTGCTCCACACATGCTACATTGTCCCTTCCAGGGTTCATAATTGGCCTGCCAATATGGCTTTTCTCAACCTCTGTCGTTCAGAACACCGTAATTCCTCAACAATCAAATCGGCAACTAGATGATACTAAAGTCGCTCCCCACCTTCTACTTCGTTTGTTTCTCCCTCTCCTTCTTCCTCTTCACTTGGTGTAGCTGGTAATGCTAAAAACCAAGTAACTGAAAAGAAGAAGAAAGGGAAGGAGAAGAAGAAGAAGAAGCCAATGGCGAAAGGGGGCAACCATGCATCGTCTGGCGAAAATCCATACACTGCACCATCCAAACCTAAATCTCCATGTGCCATTTGCAAAGGAGACCACTGTCATTGAGATTGCCCTTGCATCCCGTGGATTTTAAGAGACTGGTCTCCCCACTTGCACAATCCGGTGTCTTCAACCTTTGACAATCATGTTGAGAGCACACCATCAACTAGTGAAAATGAAGTCAATAGACAGAAAGGAAGATCTAAATTTCCTTATAGACTGTGTGAAGGCAATCATGCCCTCCACCATTATCCTTTCCTGGATGAAGCTAAAAGAGTCTTGGATAACCGTCCTGCTTCACCACAACGACTTCCTCCTGGATACAAGAAACTCTTGCCGAGTCCATCGCTAGTTGAAAATATGACTGACACACCTTTATTGTCAGTCGAAGCACTTATCATTGAATATAAACCCTCTGAGTCCACACTGGACCAAAGTCAATAGGTCGAGACGGCAGTCGACCCAGTCTTGTCTTCAGAAGGTCCACCTTTAGATGATACAGTCATCAAAGAGAATGAGAACGACACCGTTCAAATTCTTTTTGTTAACACATAATCTGATGAACATGGGGGCAATCTACCCGTTCCTTTACCGTAGGAAGGAAGTTAGTCAGAGATTCATCCAACAGTTTATTTGGTCCCTCCTCCAAGCAATCTAGTCGTTTCCTTTGATTGGAATCTACTAGGGAGACCCCACCTGCCATCTAATGTACTATTCAAAATCATAGTACAAGCTTACAAAATGATCATGGCTGGTACTATCATAGATGAAGGGGCTTCCATGAGTATCCTTTCCTCAACTTCTTGGAAAGCACTTGGTTCACCATCACTTCTGCCTGAGATTCGAAATCTGTCAGGCTTCAACAAAGGAACCAGTCGACCATCAGGGATCCTTCCAAATTTTCCTATAACTTTGAGAAGGAAAATTGTTCATCTAAACGTGATGGTAGTCTAAGGGAATTTAGATTACAATCTACTCCTTGGGCGTGACTACATTTACATCATGGGAGCTATTGTTTCCTCACTCTTTTGAGTGATGTGTTTCCCGTATGAACGCAGAATGGTCTAGCTCGTTGACCAGCTTTCATTCCTTGGTTCAAACATGGCTACTAGTCAAATGCCATCCCTAACTGGTCTTTTTGTACAAGGAATGTCTCATCAACCTCCAGTCCATCCACCTGATGAGTGTGAGTGATTCAGTGAATGTGACTAAACCCAAGGGGCATGCGCCCTAGTCTGCTTCGGCAGGAAAACCCCAGATATAAGGTAGGTTTCCGCGTAGGATATATGACTAGTCTAACACACCCGTCTGTTTAGGAAAATGGGATTAGACTGGAAAAGGATTCCCTCATCAAACGTTATGTGAGTGGAAGCTCCCACCATTCACCTTTGTCTATTTCGATGGGCACAGCCAAGGAAGTGTTTTGTTTGCAAATGCGGACGAAACAACCTTGATTTAATGCAAGAACTTCCATATGGTAACATGGAAACTCTACTTCTCTTTATACCTGGGGGCATGCAAACCTTTTGTATGCAAGTGAAAAGCAACCAACATAACTCTAACCCCGTAGTTTTTTACTAACTTCAACTGCTTAAGTTAGGTGATTGGTCTGATCAACCATTCACCTTTGTAGGGGCCAAATGGCACTAGAAAAGTAAAGGAAAGGTTTCCTGTCGAGAAGCTATCCTACCTAACCTCAGTAATTCTTTAACCCCTAGGATAGTAGTTAGTTGTTCCTAGCTTGCATACAAAAGGCTCCGGAGCAAAGTTGCGCATGGGACAATCTCCCTAAAAAATGAACCTACTAATGAGAGACATCCTTATTATACGACTGGTACAAGAAATGTTTCCGTAAAGTTCAAGCTCGTTAAAAAATAAACCTAGCTATGAGCATATGTTCCCCCAGAGTTCAATCTCATTAAAAAATGAACCCATTTTTGGTAAATAACCTTTGTGATCGCATTACTATCAGCTTTTGAGCATTGATCGTGTTCTTACCATCACCTCCACTTTTTATTCGATCATACGCCTCCACTTGATTGTTTACCCTTTTGAGGAACAACTGCGATGAGTGATTCTATTAGCCATATTCTTTACACTGCCGTGATTGAAAAGTTACAAACCTTAGCTGGAACCAATTGCTACCCGAAAATATCACTCGTTTTTCAAAGACGAGTCTCTTTTAAGCTCTTTTTAGACTCGTAAAATATAAAAAGATTGCCGAGCAATTTGCCTCTTCAGCTCATTAAAGTGATTGGAAGTGCCATCCCTCCTATATATTTTAATATTTTTGGACCTGAGGGATCATTACACAAAATGATTGAGTGCTTGTCTTTTTCGGCTCATTAAAGTGATCGGAAAAGTCATCCCTTTCGTATTATTTTATACCTTTTCAAACTTAAGGGATTATACTATGAAAAAGGATTACTGGAGTTTCCTCTTCGTCTCTTTTCAGACTCTCTAAAACTGAAAAGGAATAAGTTATCTTTGTCGTTAAACTTGTTAAAACAATAGCGACAAACTTGTCCATTACAGACAAGAGCAAGTTTCACTGTCGCTAGGCTTGCTAAAACATAGTGACAGGGTTGCTCGAAGGGAAAATTATAGAACAAGCATATGTTATCCTCCTCAAGCTAAACAAAAATAAAGAGGTATTGGTCAGCATTGACTGGGGAAAAATGGGAAGAAAGCTTGAAGAACTTCATTGGTAGCAGGCCGCTCTTAAACATGACACTTTCACTCCGTCACCATGATTGAGTTGGGTTGGGTTATTCCATTCACTGGTCATATCACCATGGGTCCTCCGTACCATCCATTTTTTGGGTTAACGCTACCAATCCATTTCAGTGTCACCACTATGTTAAAGAGAAGTCGTTCAGAGAATTCACCAACCTAGCTAACGCCTCATCTGCTACAATACCTTCACACTTCATTCTTTCATGACCGCCACCCTAAACCTTGTATCATCAGATCGTTTTCACCTCCACAAAATCATTTGCTCCATTTCGTGTCGTAGATATGGGATTCTTTAAGGCCCTCCTACAATGGGTCACTTCTTGTCAACACCAGCTCATTATCCAAGAAGTCGACTTAGGAACAACCCTTTCAGTACTTTGAAGCTTGCATGCCTTAATGGCAAGTTTCTCTCTTCCGGCGACATGTTTACATCAATGGCCTTTGACCGAAAGACTTTGCGTGGTGTTCGACATCGACTTATGTATTCACACCATGTGAATTGTACAGCAGTACCTTGAGGGTCATTATCATTATTGGTGATTCCTCTCACGCCTGTTAATAGCTTACAACATTGGTTGGTAATTAGGCGATGTCCATGTTCGACACCAAAACATCTTTTCACATGGATCAACTTGTACTTCGAGCGAAGATTGAATGAGTTTGAAGACCCCAGATCTAGTTTCATCCATCCGGGCTGCTATATATTCAGGAAAAATAAAGATATCAAATATACATCATAGCTGCACAGATAATCATCCAAGCCAAGGGATGATGGCTCTACCAGAATCATCAGTCTGCCACACAGATAGTTGTCTGTCCTATGTACATGAAAATGAATTTATAAAGCTGAGCATGGGAATGCCCACCTCAGCGAGATCATGAAAATATTATGAAGATAATGTATTGTATTTTATATTATTACAGGTCACCTTCCAATTTGAAAAACCTCGGATTGTCATGATAAAGCATTTCACCTGACCTCAAAAGATTTACGACGTCATGCTTTAGGGGGCAACTGTTATAGACATATTTGAGCACTGCAACCCTAATCACATATGTCCATAAACCAAGAGCTTCTAAACCCCTAAAAGTGTTGTTTCATACCCTAAAGGAACAAGGTTAGTTGATTACATCATTTCCCAGAAGTTCTCCCCGGAAAACTGCACAGAACTGGTCAAAACTGGACCATACAAACTGCTCCATGTTGAAGGTGCGATGCATCTCACCTGTCACACGCAAAGGGTGCGATGCATACTGAAAAGCCCTTCTTTAGGGTGCGATGAGTGAGAGCAGACACATGGCAAAGGCAGTGTGCTAGGTGGAAACCTAGAGAATCTTCTAGAAACTTCTCATTTGACATTTGCCTCTTTGAATTAGCCCAAGGATGAGTAAGAGATCATGAAATATCCAAGTGGAACC
Organism: Pinus tabuliformis; assembly: GCA_031772625.1. Taxonomy (NCBI): domain Eukaryota; kingdom Viridiplantae; phylum Streptophyta; class Pinopsida; order Pinales; family Pinaceae; genus Pinus; species Pinus tabuliformis. Next base: position 952,455,645 of record CM062806.1, read on the forward strand.
AAGAACCATCAGTGAAATGACACTAATCAAAATCCCAAAAGCTAACTCACCCACCTGCAAATATCTATATATGGATCCCTCATCCTAGAGATCCAGAGGCTGGAATTTTGTATTTTGTAAGGAAATGTTGTTGGTTTCTCTGTGAAGCATTGTATTTTTGGGTGATCTAGTCTTTTCATGAGGTGAAGAGGGTTTTCATGTTGGGAGGATGGCGCTGGATCAGACAGCTGGGTTATAATCCTCTCTTCTACTACGTCTATCAATAAAGGTATTTGAGTTTTCCTCCATATGCTTGTATATCTCTGAATCTTGTATTTGTTTATGCGTGTGTATGGTTAATGTACATCTGATGCTATATTGTTTATGGTTATAGATCTCTATGCTTTGATGGTATTCTGTTGCTTTGACTCTACAGGTGTTCTTTGAAGCGGGACAAGTGAGGAAGAAGTGGTGAAGCTCTGTCAAAGGAGGGAGGAAATAAGCAAGGAGACAAGCAAAAGGCTGAGGTTGGTACTTTCTGCTTCTCTCTCATCTATCTCTCATAAAGGAAAATGCAAGTAACTTTCATTTGTTTGTTTCTAAGATAGCTACCCGTCTTAGTAGGACTAGCAGCTTTGAATGGACACTAGTTTTCTCGATAACAGTAAAGTCTACCATTAGATACAGAATAAAAAATAAGCAAGATAGAATATATTTTGTAGAGATTGAGAAAGTGCGCTGAGCCTCAATATTTGCGTCTGAATGATTAAGGAATGCAGAGAATTTACCAGCTACGTCTTTGCTACTCTTGTCAGTGTATCAAGACCTCAATAGTTGGGCAGACAATTGAAAGCACAACAGCTCTGATATCTGGCTGATTACTAAGATTCTTATTTCCTTGAGCAAATCAAGTGGCAATATACTTTATTCTGAACATGGAAGCATGAAGTTTCCTGCCAATTTCCTCTTCCTCCAGTCACAGCATTATTGACCATTCCCATCCATCCATTCCTGTTCGCAAAAAGTGTTTGGAAGACTGCTTAACTGAGTTGATTTTCCTGTGAAAATCTTCCTTACCACAGATAAGAGTCCTTTAGTTGGGACCCAATTCTTTATGTAATTTAGTATTGGAGTCGTCCAATTGAATAGACCATTCGTTTCTTTTGATTGCGACCTGATCTCAATGTGCATAACAGAGTTGGCTGGTTTCTCTTCTTATTTTAGTTTTCTGACTAATATCATTAGAGATTGCATTCATATTTTAGTTTTTACAAAGATTCCACATGATTTTATGGACACGATATCGATATTTTTAAAGGTAGGTGGTCTCTTAAAATGATGGTTGTGGTTCTTGCAACCTACCTTTTGGACGTCCTTCGCAAGTGATTGGACACTGTCACATGTTAACCATGTTATAGCTTCTTATTTTTTTAATTTTTTTCCCTCTATTTAATTATATTTGTATATTGTTTAAAGGACTATATTTTTTTTTTTATATAAATTTATTTTTTTATAAGTTTTATGTTTATTTAATTATATTTGTATATTATGTTTAAGAATATATTTTTTAAAATCAATTTATTTTCATTATAATTTTTATGTTTATACATGTTTTCACGTTTAATTATAAATGAAGAGTTTAATTATTAGATGTTTTTTATTTTCCTTTTAGAATTTGGTGATAAAATTTTTGATAATAGGTTGAATTTAAATTGTTTAAAAAGAATTTTTAAATGTATAAATAGATTTAACATTCTCAAAGCCCCTGTAATACTCTATTTCTACATATTATAACACTAAAATTTAAGATTCTACAATTTCCTTACCAAATTTTTGCCAAAATTAATAAGAATAATTATCCAAAAGAGTGTAAAAAAGTCTAATGTTTAGGTTGCTATGTTATATATGGTGAATTGCAATATATGGAGGGCATATTTTGATAGAAAGAATGAAGAGCATAACTTTGTACACAACTTGGCTTTTGCTCAATCATTAATCAAGGTCATTGATTTGTTTCAAAATTCCATTGAAAATACAAGTTACACTTCAAATGTAAACTTGTTATGATTGTTTTGAATGAGATGTTTATTTACAAGCATAGATCCATCTTAAGTAGGGATCTAACATGAGTCAAGAAGGATCAAATTTCTTCACATTCAAATTTTTTAGAGAGCAAAATATAATGTGTTATTTGTCATTATTTAAATTGTATTTTTGAATGCTAAATATAGTATATATAGGACCAAATAAAAATTTTAACCATAAAAATTTGATTTTTTTATTTTTTATTTATATTTTAAAGTATAAGATTTAAACATCTGATTCACACATTTTTTTATATAATTATAGCCAACATTATTTTTCTATTCAAAACATAATTTTTATTTTAAACGGGCACCTACAAATGGACAAACAAACTTACACATCCTCTCATACTGGGTTGTGTAATGAGCCTCTTGGCTCAAAGATGGATTTAATAGGTTCATGTCTTAGAAGGACAATAATGGGGTTCATATATATCCTTCTTCCTTGTGTATCAGGAGATACTTTCTATTAAATGTTCACCAATGTATTCCATTAATCCCCTCTACATGTCCATACACCAACTTGTCATCTTCTTCGAATTTATATGTACTTTTTGTAATTCGGCCATGTACCAATCCTTTGCCAATTCTCCTATATACTCCTATACTAGCTATCAATTGGGATGTCATTGCCACAAACATCAAACTTGTGAATATTGTATTCTACCATACTGCAAATCTCCATCTATTTTAGGGAAGCAACAATGAAATTAAAAAAAATGCAATTTAAATGTTTTCTTAGTTATCCATTGCAACAATTCTCCTATATACCCCTATAGTGACTATCAATTGGGATGTCATTGCCACAAACATCAAACTTGTGAATATTGTATTCTACCATAGTGCAAATCTCCATCTATTTTAGGGAAGAAACAATGAAAAAAAAAGGTGCAATTTAAATGTTTTCTTAGTTATCCATTACAGGTACTCAAGATTTGAAAAATCACATGACTTTAGGCCATGTTTTCCAATCATCCCCTAAATCTCTTTATGAATTCTCTTTTTATGACAATAGATTTGTGAATGTCTCCAATGTTTAGCTATGTAATATTCTTTTTTCTTGATATAGTTGAAATGAAGCCCCTGGTATTTACTGTGGTATTTTCCCATGGTATCTGCCCATGGTATTGCCTTCATTTTTTGAGGGAAAACAATAAAATAAGGTTTCTAGAGATTCCATCAAGCCTATAAAAGAAGATAGGAGCTAGGCATTTGGAGCATCCTGAGTTGTCTATCTATTTTGTCTTTGTTGGGAACTTGGCGAGGTCAGTTCTAGTTTGATCTTAGGGATGAAAACCTCGTGGGTGTAATTTTTCTGGTTGATCCATCCAAGGTCCATGATTGTGCTCCATTGTCTTTGATTTCTCATTTGATGAACAACCGTAAATGTCATTGTATGGGCATGTACTATTTTCTTCAATTAATGATATAAATAAAGAGTTGCGTTTCCATATCATATTTGTGTTCTTGTTTCTTATTGAAAACTTTTTTATTAGAACACTAAAGTGTGCTATATCCATTAAAATTTCCAAAGTTTGGGATCTTATAATGGAATCAGAGTTGCGTATCCTACCCATATGAAGATTTTATGCACACAACTTTGATGAGATTTATTTTCACTGTGAGTGGCATACTCGCATTTCCATCTTCGATGGTGTTTAATATCACCTTAATTAATCTCTTTCGGTAGTTTTCCACTACAAGTTCGAAGAAGTGATTCTGATATATATTAAGGTAGAGGATTTCGGATCTCTAGGTCAAGACAGGTTGGAGAGAGAGAGAGAGAGAGAGAGAGAGAGAGAGAGAGAGAGAGAGAGACTATGTGTCACATAGCGGTGAGAGAGAGAGAGACTATGTGTCACATAGCGGTGAGAGAGAGAGAGAGAGAGAGAGAGACTATGTGTCACATAGCGGTGAGAGAGAGAGAGAGAGAGAGAGACTATGTGTCACATAGCGGTGAGAGAGAGAGAGAGAGAGAGAGAGAGAGAGAGAGAGAGGGTGCGTTGCATATCCGGAATGGGTCAGTTGATTTGTAAGAAAATATTGGGAGATATAAGGATATAATTGAGAGAGAGAGAGAGAGAGAGAGAGAGAGAGAGAGAGAGAGAGAGAGAGAGAGACTATGTGTCACATAGCGGTCAAGGCGCTAGATACCATGTCCAACAGGTGCGCAGAGCGAATCAACATGTGCTCGAGCATTGTCAACAATGCTTTTGGGATCACAAGTTTCCCCGGTATATTTAATGGAGTATATTTGAGGGTGCGTTGCATATCCGGAATGGGTCAGTTGATTTGTAAGAAAATATTGGGAGATATAAGGATATAATTGAGAGAGAGAGAGAGAGAGAGAGAGAGAGAGAGAGAGAGAGAGACTATGTGTCACATAGCGGTGAGAGAGAGAGAGAGAGAGAGAGAGAGAGAGAGAGGGTGTGTTGCATATCCGGAATGGGTCAGTTGAT